>JAWWMK010015293.1:0-21199 GCA_035047105.1 Galeopsomyia nigrocyanea
TGCTGAAAAAATATAGTTCCCGAGGACTTTTTCAATGTTCACGAGCATTTTCCGATACTATATACCTTCAAAAAGAACAGGAAAAAGGTCCGACAGTCTTAGCATTAAAAAAAATTTTGTCATTCTAGATCCCAGAAAAATGTGTGTTTTTAAGGATTTCATCATATGAGCGTTTAATACGCACCATGTTCGGTGGAGCCCTTCGTTAACGTCGCGGAATAAATTACTAATTTCGTTGGTGTCAATATGGCCAGTCTTGTGTCTTGCGAGCCTCTGTGAATAACATAAAAATTAATTGATTTCTATAGGTTGATGCTTTTAGTAAACTAAGAAAGTGCACAATTTTTGTTTTATCTTCGAGTTATCAATTCATACAAGTCAATACTATAATGTAATTATATTTGATAGTGATCTACATTATTTCATGGTACCGTTGAATCAACATTCAAATAATAATGACATTCTCGTTTAAAACATCGTATTTATAATATCCCCTGTTCTCAATCAAAGAAAAAAAAACTCATCATAAATAAGTATAGATACTAGAATATTCTAGATCCGAGGAATACACGGAAGAATAAATTGAAATCGGTACCGACCAATTTATCTCATTGCGGTGTATTTTCCAGTTGCACTCGATTCGAGCACACTATGTACTTATGTCGCAATCGATTAGATAATCACACAGACACAAAGAGCGAATTCTCTTGAACTAGCTCTCAAAACCGTCTTGCTCATTTTTCTTTTTTTTAATGCAATCGATAAAACATTTTGTCATCCACGCCGCGAGATTGTGTGTTTACGACGTCGCGTTTGAAAAAGGAAAGAATACAAACTCACGAGATAAATTTGCCAGCCTTGACATCGAGTATAGAGTCGGCAAGCTTAACCTCGACGACGAGATCCGTAGACTTGTAGGCACCAGGCGCGTGCAGCTCGTCGTCCCACTGATTGGTCGGCGAGTAAATCCTCAAGTAGCCGTTGTGACTGGCGACGCATATCACATCCCCGTGCACCTGCTCCTTGCCGAACAATTCACGTACGATCAGCAAACTTTGTCCGTCGAAGCTCTCCTTGGAGTCGCCGCACTCGGTGCGCCACCATTCCTTCGTGCGGAACAGCGACATCGCTCTCCGAAATGAGAGGGAGGCTATTTCATCTCTCTCTCTTTACGTTTTTTTTTCTTTCTCTCTTTCTGCCGAGAAGGCAAACGAGGGACCACCCTGAGCGTTACGGGCGCGCCTACTCCCGGAGAAAATTGCGAGATAAGGGCCACGCGCGCTCGCGCGGGCGGACCAACGTTTTGCCGCCACAGTCCGCGAACCGGTTGCCATGGGAGCCTCGCGCTCAAAACAATAGTTCAGGCGCAGGCCTCCCGAGGAGAGAGAGTGAGCGCCCCCCCCCCTTATACACATTTTTTTTTCTTTTCGTTATACGGTGATGATGATGAGCTGCCGCTCTCTCTCTCTCTCTCACTATGTTGTTACCATACCGAGAGAGGAGCGTGCATACGGAATTGGGATGAAATAGCCCTCAAAGCGACATGATATTCTTTTGGGGGGTCTCTCTCTCTCTCTCTCTCTCTCTTTCATGGCATGCGGTTTGTATATGTATATTGGGGCGAGCGCGCGCGCGGAGAGACCGCATATACGATTTATGAAATTATGCTGTCTGATTTATCTGCGACGCGAGCGCGACTGTTTTTCCTTTTTTTAATGCCTATATAGCTGCGCCCGAGCGCTGATTGATGACTTCATCGCGGATACCCTTGTTACAATATATACGTATATAGTTGTTATGAGTACTTGAAATATTAAATTCGAAAAGTTTCGCGAGACTTACTACTGTTTGTCGTTTTCAATATTACCGCTTGATTTATTGCTAAACGCGTGTGTACATAACTTTGGAAGTTTACAACGACAAGTGTATATGTTTACTTCGAACTATGTTCTCGCGCGCGCGTTGCGCTTTAACGTTTGCGTAAATAATGGTTTTAACGATGGGAAACGCTAGTCGCGCAGTATGTATTGTTTATGAAGATGATGCATTTTCTGCGCTATCGCGTGTATGTATTATACACTCGCGATACGTCGTTCGCGGTTGTTTTGCCGATTGATTATTATGTTCTGTTAAGTCAATAAATAAAAAATAATTGATTCGCGAGGTGTCACATTGTATATCTTTTGTAATGTTTTTTTTTATTCTAGTGAAGATAGTTTTTGATAAACGTCACATTCGATTCGCACCGATTGTAGCTCTTTTTTTTCATCAATGTAACTCATTATTCAATAAACCGTATAGAATTTAAGAATAATTTATTATTGCAATTTATAAAAATACATAATTATAATTTATGAGCTAATAGTGTGTGGGGAACTGATTATAACAATAAAAGCAAATTAATTTTGAAAAAAAAAGATCTTTTTCATTATGTTTTAATTATATTGATAAATATATCCAATTGATTGTTAACAGTCCAAATATATATGTTACTTGAGTTCTTTGTAAAATAAATACAATTAATATTATGAAATGAAATCAGTAAGCTTTTTATGTTGTTAAATTTCAATCAATTCTATAATTTATGTCCAGTGCAATTACTAACAAGTACTAAACACCAACACATACATTTTTACAATCGTAATAAAAATAGTTTTTTAAAAAGAATCATCGTTTCGCTATAAATGAAAGGATTTTAAAGTTGTATATGCATTCAAAAATTTCTGCAGCAGCTGCACAGCATTCGACCGTTAGATTTTGTAATTTAATCATGTAAAGGAAATGTCTAGGCTTTGTTAAGCACCCCTGCGTTGTTCTTTGCCAGCAGCTGCAGCCAGGAAGGTATAAATGCTTAGGGGCGCGACGCCAATCTGCTCAGTTGCATCGGAGCTGCTGCAACGATGATGTTTCCTCTCGCTACGTACGCTGTTTGAATGCAAAATTCTCATTCGAAATAACACCTCTCAAACCAGCCGATCTTTTTTCATAAATCAACTATTACATTGTTTGGTGAGTGTATTTTAAAAATTCCTATTTTTGTTCTGTTCTCAATTGACTTTTATCAAATCTGAAAGCGTATCAAAAAGTATAGTCGATATTTTACTCTGATGGGTATAGCGTATTACATTTGACAATTAAGTGTTACTTCACATTATTTGTTTACATCAATTAATTAAAGTCAATATAATGGAATACTAGTTTCAACCTAATCGCAACCAATATCAATTGAGTCGTCACATTTCGTTGCTGTTTTTTTTTTCAAATTAGCATAAACTCATTATCTATAGATCTATGCCAAATGAATAATGTTCATTATTAATTTAAATTTAATGCTTAAATGCATTTAATTTATGCACGTTTTATCGTGTCGAATTTTTTAACGGATACTATTGATTGAATAAATGTATATATTTCGAAATATATTCCATTTATTTACTAAAAGAATTATAACGAAATTTTTTATAATTTAAGTAAGTGTACCTAATACCGCCACTTGCTGGTACTCAAATGTACGCTTGCTACAGTGGTATGGCGCAGTGACATTATATTTATAATGTTAAATAATGAAAGTTCCAATGATTTAAATCATCTCCGAATCCGAAATTCGCTTTACGCGTGCTATTTTATGCTCTGGATGCGCATATTTTAAAAATCTCTAAATTTTCAATACACGGATATATGTCATTTTAACTAGTCTAATATACTTAAGAATAAAATTGCGATGCACCATTCGATTCGTCTTCTTTTAAGCTTTCAAAAGCACTCATCAGAAATTTTTTTAATGCATAAATAAACCAAATGCTGCCTCAGTTACTATTTTCATTCGATTGAACCTAATATACCGCCACTTTCAAAAATCCTATATAAACGATAGGTAAAAATGTCAATTTCATTTTTCTTAATAGAGTTTTGCATTTCTTTGTTCAAATGGAGAACCGCACATGTAAGAGATCTCGAAAAAAAATCATTTCGATCAATTATTAACGTACAGCGGTCAATTTCTAGTTTTTTTTTAAATCAGTGTTAATTAATAATTAAGACATTAATAAATTATTTATCACATGAAAATAGCACGTCTTTATGATAAATGTTGATAACGAAAGTTAGTTTTTAGTATCAAACAATATTTTCATTTGACAAAATATTTTTTTCTTAAAGTGGCTTAGGTACACTCACTTTTTTACACCAAAAATAAGTTGTTCGCTTCAAAGTGTTCTAACTCTGGTTAAACTTAACCAAATTAGTGCAAGACATCATTTTAAAGGGTGAACGGGCAGCTTTCAAATGAGGCCGCATACGTTAAAAAATTCGCTCGCAGTTAAAAGTTATGGCTGTTTAAAATCTTAGTGGCGGTATTAGGTTCTCGTACCTTATATCCACATTAACGAGAATAATCATTTATTATTATAAAACTGCCAATCAGAAAAATTTCACATTATGTCAAATTAAAAAAGATATCGTAAACTGTTTACTCTATATTTGACGCAAATTTTCGCTTTTACAATTATTGTCAATTTTATATTATCTCGATAAAATGAAAAATAGTATCGTCCTCTATCTATCACGATTGATTTTATTATACTTATTGTTCATTGACTTATTCAACCAAAATGAAATTATTCAACTTCGAAATATAAATTGCATTTTCAAATATTTAATATTCGCTGGTAAAAATTATGAATGGTTGAAGCACTTATAATAAGTTAATAAAAATGAAAATGGTAAAAAAAAGTTACTGAACGGATCTTGAACCCACGAAAGTTAGGATTCAAAGTCTATCAACTAGTCCACTACTCTATTGAATATTTTTGTTTTAACAACACTCGATGATGACCTGCAGACAGTGCGAACTTACCGATCACAAAAGATTTTCGCCTTATCGACTTATCGTACACAAATGAATTGTCACAATGATTAATTTTTTGATATTTTTTGAAGATTTACTATTAATTTACTAAAATCAAGCTAAACTAATAATTATGTCTCATAGAGTAGTGCGAATGTTATTTAAAAGTCATTTTCATATAATTTAATTAAAAATTAACCGAATACTCATTCAAAGTTATATTTTCATGGTGAATATTTATTACAGGTATTTTTTGAATCGTGAATCCAACTACCATCTACAAATGCAGACTCCGAGAGCAACCACCAATGGAACGATTGACATAAAAAATAAACAAGCCTGCAATATCACGCGTCAAATGAAACTTCATCAGTTCTACTTTCTGAAATGAACAAAAAAATGTTCACTTGCATTTTCAAAATACATTGACATTCGATTCAATTTTTGTCTTAGGCAAGTAGAAACAGTTATTTAAATATGCTGCATAGTAAATTGTTAGTTGCATTTCTTTCAAAAAAACTAATAGGAGTCTCATTCCTCCTTTTGATAGAAATTTTTCTTTTGACTTTCGGTTGATATTTTATAAAACTTTGAAATAGGGGAGAGCGGGGTAAAACACCCAACTTTTTGTTTTTTAATTTTTTTAACAATGTTCCCATACAGTGAATCAATTTATAATAATGGATTCTCAAAAAGAAAACGCTCAGCATTTGTAGAACCCATTACAATTTTTTTGAATGTGCGAAATTATCATTTTCACATTTTAATTTAATTTCCCAAAAAAAAAAAAAATTTTTTTGTTAAAAGTGCCCCGCCGGCGGGGTAAAATTATCCGCTCTGTGGGGCACTTTCCCTAATCACTATTTAAACAGTAATGGGAGAAAATAACGAATTTTTTGACACGAAAACTTGAAATTTTTATATTCAGAGACATAGTCAAATTGTTCTACGAATAAAAGAGTTTATTTCAAGTCTAGATTTCGACAATGAAAACAAAATTCAAAATCGCGAGTTTTTGGTAAAAAATTTGGAGATGATAAAATTTAACATTGAGTTCTTATGGGAGGGTAGAATTGCCCCAAAGAGTAAAATTTTTTTGATAGGCTGTATCTTTGGTGTAAATTAACTTTCAAATGCGTGCGACTCGTCCAAATTTTCGTCTTTTGACAAAGATTGGAACTGTGTATCAATTTTGTAATGATTTATTTGCATACTTTTTGTAAGCGCATAATTGTTTAGCCAAAAAGTTACAAAATCATAGATCGAAAATGACAATGTGCCAGAAAACGTTCTAAAGGCTATTTCTAAAGTCAAATTTGGGTGCCATTGGAAGAGTACGAACACAAACATAAATAATCTTTCTTAAACCTAGTTGAAATGTGTCTCATTTCAAAGATATTCAAGATCGGGTGTTTTGCCCCAAGGGTAATTTACCCCGCTCTTCCCAAACGTGCAAAAATATTTACGTCGTCGAAAATTACTCACAGTTGATAATAATCAATTATCAAACACTTAAAAATACATGCGTATTCGATATTTAACAGCAATTCTCGGTGAAAAACAATTAAAATGAAATAATGCAAAAAGAAATTGCCGAATCATTTGGTCAAGGTCCGATTCTGATTTTTAAAATACACGGCGAGAATGATGGACTACTATACCGAGCGGAGTCACTGGGATGCGGACGCCTTATTTTAATTTTTTCTATTTTTTTTATGTGTAATTTTTGACGATTGCTATTTTTTTGGTACACAACATCTAACGGAATTACAAAATCGAACACACAATTAATTCAACGTCCCGTCTTGGTGAGTATTGTGGTGAGAAACTGGACCCAAGGGAGAGGAGAACCCAAGCCAAAGCCCATCCTCTTCGTCAGGCACAGTGTTCCACCAGGTTACCCACCAAGACGGTCGATACTTTAAAGCCTGTAGAATGCTTATACACGCACCATACAGCGAACTCATAGTTGCTCGGGTCGGATTTGAACCGACGTCCCCTCGCTTAACGACTCGCACATAAACGGCTATGCGACACAAAATTTTAATTTTGCCCAAAAGTAAAATGTCAACAGAGAGACGTAAATATGTGCGCACGTTGTTGGTGTGAGTCGCGTCGCCGAGACGTAAACACTGCAGCCGCCCCGCAGACGCACAGTGCATGAGGTGACGCGACTATCGCGCGCGCTGCCGATCTCACTTTTTTTTCTACATCAATTCACTATAGCAGCATTTTTTTTTTCATTGTATATCGAAATCGCAACTTCAAAATTGACAATGAACGTTTTTTTTATAAAAGTTCTGAAAATTTTTTAACTTATTTTTATGTTTATTTCAACGTAATACTCCATTACTCGTACGATGTTAATTTATCAAGCGAAAATGTATTTTTGTTTGATGCAATTCTTAAAAATTGCATTTTTGGATAAAAACAAGCAAAGCTATAATGAACGTTATATGCGAATGCCAATTTGAATTCTGTATTTTAATCTTATTCATGTAAATCCAAATTCTTCAATGAAAATATTGTCACATCATGTGACGCATCAAAACAAAATAATAATTCTTGAATGAACTGACTGCACATTACATAATTGTATATTGATATCGGTTATTTACAATACTCTGTCAAATTACGAACCCTTGAATGTAAATATTGTCACGTCATACATCAAAACAAACAATAAAGCTTGAATGAACTGATCAGATAGTAAACAAATTGTATCGTTTTCGGTTATTTATTATACTCCGTCAAAATTGTGAAAAAGAAAATATAATTATGTTCATTTTCTACTGTCAAATCTATGAACTTTTCCCGAGTATAAATCAATAAACAGTAAATAAACCAATTACCACGCACTCTATACTCAAGTACTTTTCTTTAAACCTAACAAATTTAATGAACCTTTTGTCACCAACGCATTATTTTGACGAGCAGCTGTTCAAATAGAACCTTACAAAAATAGAATGACAGCGCATGCAAAAGTTTGCTTTCGAAATTTTTCCCACAGCAATCAACGGCACGTACGAAATTACAGGATATATATGGGAAAACAGAAACTCAGCGGGGGGAAGTATAGAAAAAAAAGGTAGCAAAGCCGCGATGACCAAGCGCGCGCGACCCTCCGCAATATTCTCATCATAATAGTCATCTATGTATATGATGTTCGACGCATCGTCAAAGCAGCTATATATGACGAGACGCGGCAGGAAAAGGAACGTCAACGAAACGAACGGTTATAAGAGCTGCATAAGTAAAAGCCACCTGCTGCGACTATAATTGCCGCGTTTGCCGCGTGCGCGCGCGACTTATAAAAGCCGCCCCGCGGCGGATTAAGTCACGCGACATACTTTCATCTGCAAGCAGAAGCTTCTTCCTTCTCATCCTCTTCGCCAGCGGTTAAAGTATAAACACTCTCTTTTCTATTTTGGCTCGTTGTCGTTTATAAAACCGTGCGTTCGCATAGTCGTTACGCCAACTAATAAAGATGCCGACCCCCAGATGCGGATGCGACTTTTATGCGCGACGTCTACCTTTGGCTGCTTTTTTTTTAGTCACGATCGCTCCGCGGAAGGATTATAGCTTTCTGCACTTTTACGAACTTGCGATGGCTCTTCTTTGGCCAAGCGCGGCTCTTTATTCTGCTACTGCTGTGGTCGCTACTTTTTTGCTCGCGTGCATGACTAATAATCAGCTGCGTTCACTATGAGATTTCTCGGTATTGTTAAATTTGAGGGTAGCGAGTTGATTGAAGTAATTTACAGTTTTACTGCGGAGTAATGTACATTTTCCAGATTGATTTTGAGATGATGAGCTGCATGAATGGTTTTATGAGAATTGCCGCTGCTTCGTTTTGATGATTTTGTGAATGGTAAATTTAACGATTATTGCTAGAATCTCTTCTTACTTGCATGGCTAGAGAAAAACTTTTTTTCAGATTCAAAATACACAATTAGTTGAGTTTCATCGTTGTTTCATATTTACACGTCAGTTGAATACTTTTCAAAAGAATCGTTCTGCATTTCACAATTTTATGAGTCAGCAGATAACGGTGTTTTATTTGCACTATTTCCTTGGGTGGTGCGTTCTAAAAAATGTGTAGATGCAACTCGTTGATGTTTTTGTACTATGGGACCACTTGAAATCACATAAAAATTTAGAATATAAATAAAAATTCAACAACTGCTCTGAATGTAAAAGTCGAATCTCACCTTTTCTTCCATATGATTTCTACGACGAATAATAAAATAGCAAATAGCACACCTGAACCGATTATATAGAATGCAAAATAACATTCGTTTATCCCAACGCTAACAAACTTATTACGTCCGTTGCAAGTTGGTCGCTTTGTATAAAAACGCGACACTTCTCTAGATTTCAATCCCGATTCCCAAATTTTTAATGAGCTTTAAAAAAGATGAATATCGTAAATTTAACTTTTAGTCAACTAATGTGGAAAAAACACTATAAACTTTTTTTTTTGCTGATTAATTGAATAATAACTTACTTCACTCTGATTATTTCTTGGTACGGCGAGCGTTTAACAATGGCAAACAGCGGATCGAAATGATCGATAAAATTCATTTCGCGAAATCCACATTTCTCGTCCTCTTCGAAAGTTTCTTGAAGTATCTTATATCCAGGGCCTGTTTCAATGAGAAACGCAAAGAATCCTTGACGGACTTCAGCAATTCCTTCTTCCGCAGTCATCCAATTTGGTTTACTACCTTTGGGTTCGATCTTTTTCTCAATTATAGCTCTTTTCACTGGATCTTTTTCTACCTAACGAAAATTCAATTACATTATTATCTTTGCTCTGTATTTGAGAAATAAAAATCTAAAAAAAAAACACTTACTTTGAAATAATGACGGTTGTAAACGATATCATTTGCTCCGCATTTTATAGGACTTTCCAGCAGATCCTTCAAGGTCCTTATCGACGTCGTCGTAGATTGTAAAAGAGCAACGATGTTGGCTGAATACGAAGCGTACAAATTCAAGACAGCCAGCAAGAGCATCAAGAGAACAACTCGCGAGGGTACTGTATGTGGACTACGGCCAAATCCTAATTAAGAGATCAATAATTTAATGAAAAAAGATATTATTTTGAAGTAATAAACCGCTTTTGTTTTCATCATACAGTATGAAAATGAAATCCTAAACATGAGCGTGTAATAATAAAATTCACTTATGCAAATACTGAGCGTAGAAGATTTTTTATTTCAAGTCTGTTACCTTGTTGCGCACAAACGCCTATTACCAATAATACTTGATCGCTTAAAGTCGGTTCAGGCTCATTTTCGCTGAATTCTCTATCGGTGTATGCTTTTCTCCATTCCCATTTTATAGCGAAAAAGAGCATTATGAAAATTATCACCAAAAACACACCAATCGCTATCCACACAGAACGACGGAAAGGTAGAGTGAACAAATTGCTGACGAAGGACAGAGGTGGTTGTCGAAAAATGAATTTTTGTCTGGAATTAGGAAAATAAATGTAATTATAAGTCGTGAAACTTAAAAATGAATGTATACTTGTATATTACTCATAGCGATGAGCATTTGAATAGTTTTTTAAATCTAAAGTTGGATAGAATATTATAGGTACTTACTGAGTAGGTGTTGACAAAGGAATAAAATGAACATCGTTCCATCGATCGTTAATGATGAACATCGATGTTCCCCCAAAATCAATCTCCTTGCGGCTCAGCTGGCCAGTCATTCCATTCCAGGAACCGTTTTTATCGCGATATCCCCAAGTGTTAACTGTGCTGTAAGTGACCCTATTTCCGACAAACGCAGATATCATTTAAGACGAATAGTTACAATTAACACTGATTGCAGTGATAAGTAAATATTTCGCAAAAGCTTAGTTGTTCGACAAGCACGAATTGACTAAAACATCATGCGTGTATCGATAAAAATTTTATTGTCGTCGTGAATTTTCTTTTTTATCCGAGTTCCATTGAATTGCAATTTTACGAGTGATTTTTTTGTATGTACGATGACAAGTTTTTAAACTAATATTATACGTTTGATGATTTCATTTTTACTCGTTTTCACTACGAAGAAACTCGCGAGACTGCGTGTTATAGCAAAATGAATTAATGCAGTATTTACGTGTAGTAAAACATTAGCATATGTTACTTATGGTGTCTTTTGAATCGTAAAATTAAAAAGTCAGTCATAAGAGATTAATGCCGTGCTTAAATCAAACATTGTTCATTGCTATAATCATAATCATCTCACTTTATATTCAATGCCAAATATGTAAGATTACTAATAGCCATAGCTTTTTTGAAAAATCAAAGTAATATTTTTATGCGGAATTATTGTGACATGAACACCCACTTACAAAATTCTTAAAAGTGTCATTCAAAATGATTCGAAACAAATATTTTTGTTGATTATCAAGTTAGCACAAGCATAAATTTGGCACTTCTGATGGAAATAGCTGAATCAAATGTCAATCAAGATTAAAAATTGATTAAACACTCCTCGTACTTGATGTCTTTTGCGATGATTTCTATTCATGCATGCTAATAAATTTGACCTAATAACCCAATTTGATATACACGCGTAAAATTGAGTATTCAACTTACAGAAACATGTTTACCTTGTACATTACATAAAATTAGTTTTTTACATTTCCATTTTTTAATGTCTTTTTCTTTGCATATGAAAAAATACTTTTTAAAATCGCAGGATTCATATTTGAATCCTTCATACATAAAAAGTTATGACAAATCATATAAAAAGAAATAATAAGCAAAATCTAACGACTAAAACTATACCATCATAAGTATATACAACCTATACACATTTACTTACGTTGCGTTCATTGCATCAACAAGATGATGAAGCCATACAAAATTACATTTTGTGATCGTATCTATGTGTTTGTCTTGATAATCAGTCAAATGATTAAGAGTGTCTGGATTCGTTACCTACAAACACATTAAACTCTTTATATATAGTTTTCACTTATTTTAAGAAAATTAATCCTTATTAACTCATAGAAATTGTGATAGAATAAAAATAAGACTAAGCCTCGCATGAAAATTATTATTTACCACGAGGCTTGATTTCAAGGGAGTTTTTTGAAGATTTTTTCTTCTATGAGAAGCAATTTTCAAATCATACCACGTGGTGCCATCAGTGCTACTCCAATATCCGAGATTTTCAATCATCATATCTCGTACTGGACTTGGTCGATAAATAGATAAAATTCGTGCATGTTCTTTTGGTAATTTTTGTAAAATTAAGACATTGCTATCGGGATACATAGTATAACTATTAAAATCTCTTAAGGCACAGTCATCTGTGCAATTGTCGAAGTTTTCAAGATTTTGGAATATAATCCACTTATAAGGAGCTGAAAACATTTCCGAGTTGTTGGCCTATTCATCGAAAAAGAAATTGGAACTGATATTTTATCAACGTAATGAATTAACATATTCGTATTTATTCAAGATATAATTTTATATAAACCTTCAGCAGAACTTCTGTAGCTCGAGGACATTTTAAGTCGAGAAAAATTATAGTTTTGTGCAAAGGAAAATCAATGTTTTGAAAATCATCGAAATTTAGATAGTTATGAAGAATATTATTCTCCGAAAGAATCCTTGAGAAAGTGAAATGATCATCTGCAATGAAAAATTATCAAAGAATTCTCAATTTTTCCTGTACTCGCGCCTGTAGTTAAGCAACCAGAACAGTCAATCGCCAAATCGCGCAATCATTCGTTCAGGATTACCATGTGTTTTACCTGATTTATTACAAAGGAGAAAACTTATTGTTGCCGCCGGGAAAAACAAAGCAGTAGCTTCGACGACAAGATTCGATATTACTCCGTCGATCTCGTGACAGTTGGCTTGATAACCACCGTGAAAGATTTCAATAATCATCAGCGGGAAAAGCAAATAATATTTCCATACATTAGCACGACACTTCATATTGATTTTATTATTATTATAAACCTGTTTTTTCGTCATGCACTGACAAATTAATTATCAAATTAATAAAATCATACTTTTAAAAAATATAATCGCGTATTTGCATAATGTTTTTACGTATAGAAAAGTTGAATAATTGATTGGGATTCCCGGAAAGAAGCCCAAGAAAACTAGACATTTATCAAATCGACACGCGAAAGTAGCCGTTTCAATTATGTAAGTGTCTTCGAGAAAAGTACCTGTCGTTGCCGAGAAAAATTGTAGGTCTAGTTTTTGTAACAACTTGATGAATGCTTGCAATCGATTTCCTCTTTGAGTGCTTTAGCTCCATTCAATTGTAGCGTTCGCTAATGAGTGGTATTGTCATTCTGTAAATAAATAAAAGGAAAAAGCAATATCTATTACCTTGATTACTTTCTTCGTAATGACAAGATTAAAATTTTCAACAGTACTCTAATCCATTTCTAATTTATTTCGTTGTAAAAAAGGATCAAGCAATATTTGATTAAACATCAGAAAACTAGCGAGATTACAATCGTTAACGCTTGCTTGGTATGTTACCGACGATGCGTTCTTTCGATATTTTTCTGCAAGGTAAATGATAGTCTGATAATATGCAAATTAAGTAATGAAATAAACAATTTAAGTAATGAGTTAATCTCTTCATATAATCGCTTATTCGCTCACGCGTAAAAATGTCGATAAACATTTTTTATATGATATTGAAAATTCTTTAATATGTTTTGTATTGATCATATTAAGTTTCTATAACGATATTATTTGTATGGCGTTTTGAGCGTACAAATATATAAATTAGGGATTGCACGTATCTTTGGAGACGAAAATAATCGTCAAAATAAAAGCAATACAAGGTGCAGAATTAGCAAATGAATAAAATGAGAACAGGGATACATGAAAAGAAACAAAAAAATATAATGAAAATTATTCATTATATTTCAGACAGACTTTGGTGTAAATACAATAATTGCTGACAAAGGCATACATTCACTTAAATTTTGCAGCGCTCGAAAATGATTATACAGGCCTTTAAATTGAAAATTTTAAACAATTACGAATAAAAATAAGTGAATAAGTCTGTCGCAGTTTTGTTTGAAAATTCTCTTATACAGTAAAGCACTCATTCAATTTTTGATACACATTTCATTCGTCATTCATTTATGTAAATTTTGTATTCATTCTGTTCACTGTAGGCATTTAAAAATTAAAACTTTGTTTAAATAAAAACAAAAATTCAAAATCAATTAAAAAAAAGTAGAAAAAAAGTATCTAATAAAAAAAATTGTACAAAGTGATAAATTATCTGTAAAATAGTTTAGTTCGTTTCTCATGAATTACAATTTTTGAAGATTTTAAGTAACGGTAATTTTACTTAAAACCAAGGTTTTGATGAATAAGCCTGCTAAAGCTCGATTACTTTGTGAAAAGTATCGATGGCTTAAAGATTGAAGCAAATTCTAGATCTTATATTTCATCTCATTCACGTAAATCAGTGTATATAATATAAATAAAAAAAAAAACAAAAAAGGCCATCAGGCTTGTACGAAACTCGTATCTCATAATATAATTGAATCAATCGAAATTATATTGAGCATTATCAATGAATGATTGACGAGTAATTGCAAAAAAAGTAAACACGCGAATTTATTGCTAATTCAAAATATTCTAGGTACATGTATAATTGATTTTTTTTATATTTTGATTTTTGTAGAAATAAACTTACGAAGTAAAAATTTGAGGTATTTCATGCGACCACTCAAGTAGTGCAACAGTTTTTGTGACTTAAATTACAGTTACAATTTATTTCAGTGACGTTTCGTATACTGAAAATTGTGCAAATTTATACATTTTTTTTTAATTTTTCAAGACGTTATATCTCATTTAAAATATTTAATTAAGACCTCAGTCAGGATCAAATTTCGACATTTTACAGACGCGCGCCACCTAAGCCACTCCAGACAATTTTTTCAAATAACGAGACACTAAATATTTTTATCACAAAATTTTCCTAAATATCATTCTAAAAGAATGCTATGGGTCATTATAAATATTAAAATACATTCAATATTACAAGATCAAAAATATGAATAAAACCACTGAAAATTTTGAAAATTTTTGCCCAAGAATACTTGTATATTCATTGACTAAAAGCTTGCAAACACTTAAAACTATGACAAAAGTACTAACAAATTTCAATTATCGTTATAGTCATAGAGCTTTACTCATTAACACAATGATGGGACTTCGCGAATGACTTTAAAATTTGTATGGACATCTACACATTTGCTCGCAACAAATGGAAACAATCTCCACAATACAGATCGCTTTTATGTCATGAATTAAGTCGCAAAAATAAAATCGACCTTGATGACTAACAGTGTGCTAAAATCAAGCACTTATCTTTTCTTTCACTCTAAAAGAAACAGTCCTTCAGTCTTGTCGGAATCCCCTCCTGGCCGTTATTCCAAAGGGAATTCTTTGGAGGTTCGTTACATGCAGTTCAAGGACAAGTGATTAAGCCAAATTGGATCTATTCTTGATTTAAGCATTTTCAGAGTCATCACAATCGAATGGTTCACTACTTCGGGGTAGAAGAAGTGCAACATGGCCGTGTCTGCAACAAAAATAATATCTATGAATATCAAAAATTTTCTTCAAAGTGATGCATTTGCAAATACGTCTTATGATCATTACAACATATTTAAAGATTGCACGAAGTTTGAAAATTTTTACTTACTTGTTACTTTTGTACTTTTCTTGTATGGCTTGCTGAGGTAGATTAGGCGCGCTCTTGAAAGTTTTGTGAAGGTGAGATATACATGCTTTTAGATCTTGCAAACTGTATCCAGACGACAGCTCGAGCTCGTGTGGCCATACTTCTTCTCGCAGCGTATGCCGAGCTAATGCGATAGCTGATGCTGCTAAGTGACTCGGCAAGTATTGCAGGTAAGGATCAGCTTCCAGTAGTGACAGCTCGCACAGGTACTGAAATGATATTTATAATAAAAAAATAACTCAAAGATGACTGAAATTTTTATGAAATTTAAAATATACTAACCATTGCCAAATACTGGACCTTTTCTGAAAGATTGTTAGTGATACAATATTCCATCAAGAAAGCAAGAGGAGTTGGTACAGTCAAATCGAATGATAGTACTCTCAAGATCAAGTGCTCCATTCGCAAGACTTGTTTTTTTGTGTAGGTATCATCCGTAATGTACACAAACTCACCGACTTCTGGAGGATATATTTCTTCGTATTTTCTGTAAAATAATTTCAAATAAGTAAGTAAAGTGAAAAAAAGATCAAAATAACAATTGTTTTTAATGCTAATTATAAAGGTAAACTTACGCAGCGATGAACATGGCTGCAGTACCAACAAGTTGCAATTTGGCTCTGACTACACTCATATATGATAGAAATCGGTCTATGTAAGAAACGGCTAAGTACAACGTTTCCGTGTGTAAACGATACTCTTCAGCAACTTCGACTAGCCAATCAACCAGAATCGTCCGCATTGAGTATGTAATATCTGGTTGTTTTTTCATGTACCCTGGTTTGGGCCTGTGTGCAGTCTAGAGCAAATAAATTCATGGCGAATTAGTACATTTGAAATGATAATGAAATCTGTATAAACATCAATTTACGAATTACATGTTGCTTAAAACAGCAATAACTGAAAACAAAAAAGATGTACTCACTTCAACGCTTCTGAAATAATTGTAAATGTCGGCCCGATACTCGTCAACATCATAGAAGTTTGTCCTTGTAACTTTGCAAGCTTCCCTCTTAGCACGTGCTTCTTTTTCAGAACTTTTTAAAACTAATGATCTATCTAGGGACATGGGACTCTCCCCTGGCAGAAGGACATCATGATCTTCTGGTTTTATTTCCAATTCACGAAGCACAGGTCGGTATGGCTCTGAACTTTTGACTGTGGAATTAACTTCTATTGTGGGCTTTTCTGTTTCCACGTTGACTCTGACTTCAGTGGTTTGATTGACTTGAATTGTTTCAGTTTCTTGGGCATTTCTTAACACAATAGAAGATTCTGTCTGCAACTTGTCCTCGTATATTTGGAAGTTAGGCTCATCCTTTTTCTCCTCATAAACAGAAAATGGCTCAATGTACGAAGGTACATAGCTGTTGATTTTTGTTTTGCTAATTTTTTCCTCTTTGCCGATATCCTGTAAATAAATATAGTTCAATTAGAATACCATGAGTTTAGATCAATTTTATTGTACATCAAAATTCAATAAGATTGCTATAAATCAAAAGTAATTCAAAATGGACTCTGTAATGAGTAAAAATATTTGTGGTAATAAATATTTATCACAAAAAAAAAGACTGATAATGAATCAAGTATTGATCATATTTTACATAAACAAAATTTTCATATATTTTTACATTTTACTACTTTAATAAAAATACTAGTAAAAATTTATTATTCCAAAAATTAAAAATTACGCAACAACAAACATTTTGGAGTATTGACGACATAAATTAATCAGTGATGAACTACACGCAATGTGAATATATCTGAGAAATGGGCAATATAAAAACATTTTAAATTTCTTTGTCAATCTAAACTCGAGTAATCTAACGTCGAGTAATCAAAATTCCCCTTGTGTTTATTCGTAAACATATCGAACCACCATATTTCAAAATGTCTTCCGCCACAACATTATCGCATACATCCCTTCAAATTTCGACTCGTGCAAATATTTACAAGTTTAAATCCCATTAAATCAAGATACAATAATCGTACGCAGGCTGAAATTGCAAAAACATGTGAAATAAACGGCCACGGCCATGTGGCCGAGCGAGCACGGGCAAGCGTCATTCAAATTTGAAAAGTCAGCTCCATAACCGTCTTTCCCACGAAAAGTAGCTCCGTCTCTCTCCCACCCTTTTGAAAAGTCAACCGTTAAAACAGTTCTTCGAAGCCGGCTTATCGAATTTTCCACGCACGACACGAGAATTATTACATCGAGATGAATGTTAATTGATAACTTACAGGCTTCCTAACAAAGTTGTTGGACAGAACTCCCAGCACAGCCCGTCTGTTTTGCAACGGCTGCTGTCCGAAGGCCGTGACGACGTTCTCCTTGCCCACAGCCCGGACAAGGTTTTCCTGGTCTTCGTGGATGCGAATGCTAGATGCCATGGCGTTGACGTTCACTGGGCGTCAAATGTCGAAGGTGATAAATGAAGAAATTGGCAAGGCCCACGAGGAAGCAGGCGGCAAGCAGTTAGGCAGGATGTGAAAGCGTCCGCGCGCGGAAGCGTTGTCCTCGACCGTGGTTCAGTGCGTGTTCTCTCGTCCTTTCCAGCCGGGCGGGGAGAGTCTTGGATGACTCGACCTTATCTCGTCCTCAGAGCCTCAATTTTGGCATTTTCATTGCCTCTGCTGCCTGGGACGACGACGTTGGGAAAAGGGTTTAAACGTACCTCGACCTCGCTACTAATACGCGTCTCTTGTCCGACTGCTGCTGTACACGCGCAGCACCGTTATTGTTGGTTATTGTGGCCGCCACACTCTGCTTCTCTCTCTCTCTCTCTCTCTCTCTCTCTCTCTTGGATTATCAGTCTGTCTCACTCGCTCTCACGCACACGGACTTTTCGAGCGACACAGCTGGCGGTAACGATCCGTACGTTACAGATATGCTTGAATCTGGCCA
This sequence comes from Galeopsomyia nigrocyanea, assembly GCA_035047105.1. Lineage (NCBI taxonomy): Eukaryota > Metazoa > Arthropoda > Insecta > Hymenoptera > Eulophidae > Galeopsomyia > Galeopsomyia nigrocyanea. Next base: position 18,501 of record JAWWMK010015293.1, read on the forward strand.
ATCCAGTGCTTCGTCGCTGTTGTCGACCGATCGCTGACCAATGACACCACGCAGGTTAGTTTCAAAGGTTCGGCTAGGATGCGCCGGAGAAGCGTATTTTTTTAACAGTCCGAGTTGATTTCAAATTTTGATAGTCGCATTGTGCCTTGTTTACGATTTTTATTTATTGCGAAGATCTATAGAAATTTCATAGCATTGATGAGAGATTGTGGACAGAAAAACTTTAGTTCCTTTAAAGGTAAGTTCTTACACATCAGCACATCGTGATAGGAATTAAGAAAAAAAATCAGAACGTCGTCGCGGAAAAAAAAAGCGAAACTCAGGTTAAGTATTCTTTAGTTTCTATAGAAATATTAAAAAGTGCTAAATAAGTTAATACAATGGCGAGCCTCTAACACGTGCGTTTGCGCCAGTTTCAACCAATATTCAACGCAATGAGAATAACAATTATTCCAATCACTGTATAATTTCAAAAACTGAAATAAATTAATATGATTTTCAATTATTTACTTATCGTGTATAAGTAGTTTAATCAATAATTATTGGAAATAACGAAAAATTATTTTAACCAAAATACTCATAAAAATTAATTTTATTTTAGATACAATTCACGAGCGAAAATGATGTATTGAGTATAATAAAAAAAGTTGATTGTGTATTATTAAACAACAATCTGCGTAAAACATTTTCAAGAATAATTTATGATTGATTTTTTTTCTTGTTGACTTGCTCAATCTTACTCAATCATTTGCACCACGCGTTCTGCTCCGAAATGATAAATTAGTACGAGATTTACGCTAGAATGTATATAAAAAATTATCCTTCTTGACCCTACAATTACAAACGTCGTACCCAATCTTTGCAGACTGAACCAAGTCTTGATAACTTTTGATGCATTCTATCACGATTTTGGAGCAAAATTTTTATTTTTTTGTTTGACTTCGAGTATATTATATAAGCCACAATGCGAGTAATACAGGAAATAAAGCATATCTATTGTTTTTAATAATATAAGTACGTGTACTTATACTTATACGTAACAACAATAATGTACACATGCCCTCTCTACTCCGGTTTTCCAACGATCTGGGCCTTTTCTTTCTCCGCAGACTATGAAAACTGGACGTGCAGGTGGCAGGTGCATTCGATATAAACCCAATGATTCGCGCTTATACAGGCGGGAGTTTCTATTCTTTATATTATATTCTCTTTCGTTTCGTGCACTAACCGCAGATAATTAAAACAAACTGGAAGGTTCAAGCACTGTAGTCTGCTTGCACTTTTTGTGGTTGCATCAATAAATATATATATATATATATATATATATATATATATATTTCTTTTTGCAAATTTATTAATTCATAAGAAATAATTATCAATCGTTTTTGAATATACATCTACTTATAATTGTCGATTATCTGAATACATTTCCAAACGTTATTTAGTTGTAAAATCATATTACTCATTATGAATAATAATGCCTTTACTTTATTTTCATACGGAAATCTTTATTTTTATTAGATAATATCTAGTTAAAAGTGTAGAAGAGCCTAAAAAATGAGTGCATACAATTTGATTTGAATCGCACAACTGATTTAATAGTACATTATATGACAAGGGCGCGAAGGGAGTCTGTTGTGACCGAGGGTGCAATTGCAGTACAAGTCGTGGCGAGCCATCACCAGCCGAAGACGTGTATACTGCCAGTACCTGAGGTCAAAGAATCCCTCATGCTATACTTTTTGTCATGTCGATGGCCCCTAACGAAAAGGCACTATCTCAAAGGTTAGAACAAAATGGCACTATCTCGCGAGTCAATTCAAAAAAGCACTATCTCGGCGGTGAATGCTTTTTGCACCGCTCGAAGTGAGTGGTTGAGAAAAAAAAAATGGGGAGAAAAAATCCAGCGCTGCGTATGAGAGCGAAGTACGGAAACAACTGAGTGGGGATATAAATATTATATCTGACGCTGGGATGCTGATTAAAGTGAGGCGACTATGTAGATCAGTTATATTCCCACGCCTACACACTTGTTGTACTAACTTGCGTGATGGGATCCCAAGATAGTGAAAATGTATCTCTCTTCATTTAGGGTAGATATATAAATAGCGAAGGAATTTAAAAGCAATCGCTACTTTTTTAGCTAATATTTTTTTTATTGAAAAATTACTAAAATATCAATATAGTACAAAATATTGTAATAGGTATATATGAGTAATTATTACTGAATCAAAGAATCTTGAGGTTTATTGTTTTTATACTGTTCACAGTAGTTACGTAACTTCTTAACAGTGCCCTGCATCTTCTTTATAAATTTCGCCTGATTCTGAAAGTTTTGGAGATTTGCGTATGTGAAGTCATAAATATTCAAAGAATCCCAATTTATCGTGGTATTAGTATACGCCTAAAAATATAATATATATTATTTCAAAGTTATTCATAAAATTTTAACAACATGTCTATCATTTAAATAAACTATATTTACCTGCAATTGTTTACTTGTCGGATCAAACTCAATAGCTTTTAATAAATACGCTGATGCATTATTCGAATCTTTCTTTTTATAATAGTAATGCATGGCAATGTGCAACAAAGTCTGCTGTTGATATTTGGGAAATTTGATATATTTTTCCAACAAACTTTTCAAATAGGCTATAAAATCAAAATTCTTATTCACTTTAGTTAATGACCATGCATAA
>JAWWMK010015304.1:0-21191 GCA_035047105.1 Galeopsomyia nigrocyanea
CAGCGCGCACGGGTGAGTGTGTGTATTATACATGCACAACTCGCCCGGCCGCCGTGCTCGATCGAGAGAGAGCGCAGGCGAGGCATAGCGACTCGCTGTTTTAATGCCTCGTCACATTCTTAAGACTTTTTTTTTGTGTTCTCACCGTAAAGATAATAAAAGATTATCTAAAAGATTTACCTATTTATCTGGATTCTGACAACGATCGGCGCGCATGCGAGGCCGTTTAACATTGGCTCTTATGCCAAGCTCTTCACACGTATCATTTATCTATATATTGCTTAAACAGTTGAATGTGTATCATCTGTGATATGTATCTTTCTAGATTACTACTACAAAAATATTGCTTCGAAGTTTAATTAGTTTTAGTTGTGCGAGTACAAGAAATGAACAATAAGTATATTAACTGCTACGCACGCGAGTCTATCAATCATTTGGCCGGCCGTTGGCATAACCTAAAATTACGTTTAAATGCGCGTGCGAGGTGCTGAATGACCATGCCCATGCCGAGATCAGCTGTTTGGTTTGTGTATTATATGCAAGGGATAAGTAAAGGGTGTACTAGAGCAATTGAATAGATGACGATTATTTGTGTCTATTCGCAACTTAACGATACCGGTGCGTCGCCTGGTGGCCAGGAATGGAAGCTGCGGACCACCTGAAAATTTGGAAAAGAACATGGGAAAAGATACACAAATTAATTAAAAAATAAATGTTCCTGGGCTTTGATTACGTGAAAACCACTTGAAATCGAAATAAATAAATGTTTTCGAATTTTTACAATTGAAAAGTTATTGAATGATGCCTGCTTTTTTTATATTTTAATTTGCAAGTTACGAGTAGTGCAGAATAAGGGTAGGTTTCGTCATGCAGGCTGGCCGATGGGGGTGTAAAATTGCCATCCAAGTGTTTTTTCATGTATTTTCACCTTCTGAACATGAATTTCGAGAGTAGCTTGACGAAAAGTTAACAGGTCATTAGTTATGGACAAATCAGTTGTTTAAACAACCATAAGATGTTTATTTATAATCTTAACAACATTTTAAAAATAGATATGCATTCCTCATTTCATAACGAATGTGCCGCTTCTTTCAGATTTGAAAAATATTTAGTAGAACTGAAGATATTGGAATTTTAATCAACACTTTTACGTTCGCCCCTTTCAGCCACCCTAATCTCTTAGTTAACTTCGCCTTTTTGTTGCTAATTAAATTACCATATCTCGAGTTCTACTCAATTTTTTTCAAATTCGACAGAAGTGGCACATTCGTTATGAAATAAGGAATGCGTATCTATTTTCAAAATGTTGCTAAGATTATAAATAAAAATTTTATGGTAGTTTAAATAATTTATTTGTTAATAACTAATCATCTGTTAACTTTTCGTCAAGCTACTCTTAAAATTCATGTTCAGAAAGTGAAAATACATAAAAACCACTTGGATGGCCATTTTACACCCCCATTGGCCAGTCTGAATGACGAAACTTACCCTGATTCTACGCTACTCGAAAGTTGTAAATTAAAATATAAAAAAAGCAGCCAACTTTTTAATAATTTTTTAATTGCCAAAATTCAAAAACATTTCTTTCTTTCGATTTCAAGTGGTTTCCACGTAATCAAAGCCCAGGAACATTTATTTTTTAATTAATTTGTACCCTTTCCCATGTTATTTTTCAAATTTTCAGGTGGTGCTCAGCTTCCATTCCTCGCCACCAGGCGACGCACCGGCATCGTTAAGTTGCGAATAAGTGTTTATGATCCTTGTACACTGATTGTGAAAGAAATCTCCCCCCCCCCCCCTTCCCCACACACACCTTTCAGGTAAATCTGACATGCGAGTAGGCTGCAGAAACCTAGAGACTGTTTTAAAATCAATTGTTTAGCTGCACGCAAGTACATACATGCATACATAAAAATTGTAATTTGGATTGTGACTACGACGCGCCAATTTTATTTCGGACCCGTTATTACTAATATCTAAACGATCGAAGTTCAAAATTCGCGCGTCGTAGTCACAATCCAAATTACAATTTTTAAATTTTTATGTATGTATATATGCTTGCGTGCAGCTAAACAATTGATTTTAAAACAGTCTCTAGGTTTCTGCAGCCTACTCGCATGTCAGAGTTATCTGAAAGGTGTGTGTGGGAGGGGGGGGGGGTTTCTTATACAAAATATAGTGAATACCATTTGTATTATCTGATTTTGAAACTTTAAAATGCACCGCTGAGATAGTGCTATAGCATAAGTGTCGTAAGTTCACTGTTTACTCTAAATCTACTTTGGTGATTCTACGGGTCCAGCTCAGACCAGTAACTCACGATATCTCCTGTATTTGGTCTGTGTTATCTCAATCCTTATGCTCACATCTGCAGACCAGTAGAGTAGCCTTTGAAATGCAAAGCTAACATCGAGCTCTACCCCAAATGCTGGAAACTCTGTGTTAGCATTAGTCCTCCGACGACAGAGATGCTTCAGCCTTAGAGATCGCCAATGCTGTTGTGGGAGATTTCGAAATATAGCACGGGATGGCGATCGTGTACGCGGTCAGCACAGCGTCGATGACGGAGGTTGTAACGTGGTATTTCGTTCGATTACATGAATTAATCAATAACGACTCGTGCAATGAGCCGAAGCCCCAGGCGCTTTATTATTATTTATTTATTTGCCAAGTTCGCGGAGACATTTAGATGTTCCACCGCAGAAAATAATTAGGGAATCATTCAATATGCAGAGACGTCAGTTGAGAGAGGATATTTGGGAAAGGAGATTTACTCAGAGACACACAATAACTCCAATACAGTAATTCACTCCAAATTGTAGACTTTATTTCTTCAATAAGAATTCTCAGCGCGCGCTATATACATATCTGTTGAACATACATTGACTGACACACACAAACACAACCACACACTTTCATAGGCGAGACGCTTCCGCGTCTCAGCAACTTCCAGGCAGTAACTACAAAAGCTGCCAACGACAGCGGCGACTCGAGTAAACTCGTAGTCGACTACACGCGACGCGATGCGGGGCGATGCCCCGTCATTTTGTGTGCGAACGAGCATGCTTACCGCGTCCTCGGGAGTGCGTTGGCCAGCTCCTTGCTGATCTTGAAGTTGCGAGCGGGAGGCGGCTTAACTGCTCGCTTGATGTTGTCGCCGCCACCCTGGACGAGCGCTGCGTGGCATCTCAAAGTTGTAGTTGTGGGCGGAAGGCGGCTTTGGTTCCTTGGCTACTTGGCGTGACGTCGTCGCCCCTGCCACAAGAACCCGGACACCGGTGACCTCGTGTTCGTCGCCTGGACTCTCGTGCTCGCATCTTAGAGGTTGAGCTTTCTCACGCTTGGTCGCGCTTCCGCCTCGAGGAGAGCGAATTATCTTCTTATTTTATTATGACACCACTTGATAGCTTAGAGCGATCTGGGTATACGGACATCAACTAGCTTTTCGCACATGCATGCACTGAATAATTCTTTGAGTGGAGTTTCTTCTGCGTTGAGTTTTCCTTTCTGCTGCGGAGTTTCTTCTGAGTTGAGGAGACTCTTCTGCGTTGAATGGAAATTTTCAGTGTTCAGGAGTAGTTGCGTGCTAATGGAGAATTTCTCACTTACCGAGGCGAGACAAGCGTTGCAGGCCCACCTGCTTACTGACTTTTCAGACATTTTCGGTAGGCTTAAGGGCGCAGTCGCTATTCTCAAGCTCAACGGGCGCAAATAAAGTACAAATACTCATCGCTGAAATAATTTTTTCTTTTTCGAAAGAATCTTGCAGTGACGGTGACTTGAACCTGGTCAGCTGGCACGACGTCGTTTCCGTAGGCAAACACCTTAACCACGTAGCCAACGCCGCACTGAGCGAATTACCAACTGACTCGCCGCCGTGCTCCGGCGGACGCCTTCTCGCTTTTCTTGCACACTCTCCCACTCTCTGGCCCTCAGCAGCCATTTGCTCTTTCGCTCGCTCTTGTGCAACTCGCGCGGCTCTCTCGCTCACACTCATATACTCGTCGCGTTGAGGCTCGGCCAATCCCGCGATCGCACGCGCAGACGTTCGCTGTCCTTCTCTCTTCCCATCCTTCTTGCTCTCGTTGCCGCTCGCTGGTCTTCATCGTCTCTCTCTCTCCCTTATCCTTCGACTATCTTTGGGCATTTCCGTGGTAGTTCGTACCTCGGAAAGAAAGTTTGTCGGCAATTAGGCTAGCGCAAATACAGCTATAGCGGATTGCCGATGCGCGAGACAGAGAGAAAGCGAGCGCATGAGAGACGAGAGATTCTTCTCTCGTTGCAGCCTCCTCCCCCAGCCATGTATCCTTCCGAGGCTGTAACGGCTTCTACCACTCGCTATCTAGTCAGGGCATCGGAATCGCATCATTGCGTCCATACATACATCCATCCACAATCATACAATTAATTCTTATTTTTCTCATAATTAACAGAGTATTTCCCTCGAGATGCTTGCAAGCTCAGTACAGTGTCCCGCCGTCCCCTCAGCTCACTCAGTACGATGACACATTTATCTCTCATACGCATGTCAATATATACTTGGTAAAATATACTCATACATACAACCACACAATCACATACCGATTTTCAGACAACATATCAACCATTCACACGATATCACCACATTTACTCTTAGTAACACAACCACTAGATTACATTCAATCACAATTATTTTTCCTTCCCTACAGCTACCTTTCGTGGTTGCGCCTCACGGAGGAATGTGTCGTTTTACATCCGAGATGTGAACTGCACTGACTCTTCATCGGAGTCCTTCTGAAGCACACGTATCTCCTAAGACACAATCTCTAATCCTTCACATGCACTTGGATTAAGCGCACGTTCCAGCAACTACAATCATTGCAAGAACGTTTACAATTTTCTCTCCACCTTTTCTCTGACGTATTGAGTGCGACCTGCTGTGCGGTTCTTAAGGCTTCCGGTGACCGTCTATGAGTAAGATTTTTAACCGAACGAACAGGCAGAATGTCAGTATGGTTCTCGGTTGAATCAGCACATGTCGGAGTACTCTTTAACTGCGGTATGACATTTTTCTGTAACCGATGCACTGACATATGCTCACCCCCAGTAACCGCTGCAAGCTCAGCGAGTGCTAAGTTCGGGTGTTCACTCGAGCACGGCGGTTCGAATGCTCTCCATCGACCGCTGCCCACTTTCCATCTATCTCGGGCCCAGTCGGTCAGCATTTCGAATTTTTTCGCGAACTCTGCGCCCAGAATCATCTCGTTGCCGAGCGAAACAAGCACTTGAAATGAAATCACTCCACTCTTATCATCCATTTCGTGTTTCACATGCAACATGTGGTGAAATATGCACTCCTCGCCGGTTGCAGCTCGAATTTTAGTTATTTTTGAGTCGATCTATGTAATTTTCGGCAAAATTCGAACTAATTATCGAGTGTGGCGGTGCCATTAGATAGATCACACTTTTTTCGCTCGTATAACTCTTGCTTGTGACTATATTTGCACTAATTATTGTTGCTAAATTTATACGTAGATAATTAGTGGAGCATCGTGAGTTGTGATGGTAATATAAGACTACTCATTTTTTTCTTTAGTAGCGCAGTAAAGTTCGATTGTAGTTAGCTAAGCTGCAAATTCAACACGTGCTCAGTTCTACACAACTGTTTACATAGATTAGCAGACGAGTGCCTGTGTCATTCTCCTTCCTGATTTCCTCTCACAACTCTGCGTAAATCGGCGACGGGAACAACATGTCTCCCCGCACCGGAACTTCTTAATAAATAATTAGTAACAACGGGTAATGATTGAAATACCACGTTACAAACTCTTAAACACAAAATTCAAAATTTTAAATTGTCTATGAAATAAAATATCAAATGAGAGAGATTAGTAGTGACCGCGCGACCAAAACAAAGACGATGACGAGTCACTGTACTTCGCAAGCGACAACACGCGCGCGTTATAAACACGCGGCTGCTCGAACAAAGAAATTTCTCGTTCAAATTTTATTCCTTCCGTTTCTCTCACAGAGTTTTTCACATACACAATGTCCAAATTCCCTCTCAACAAAACTCTGCGTTTGTGGTAAATTCATCAGAAACGCAATTTTTAACGTGGCATTTCGTTCGATTACATAAATTAATCAACAACGACTCGGGCAATGACCCGAAGCCCCAGCCGCGTTACTATTATTTATTTATTTGCCAAGTTCGCGGAGACATTTAGATGTTCCACCGCAGAAAATAATTAGGGAATCATTCTATATGCAGAGAAGTCAGTTGAGAGAAGATATTTGGGAAAGGAGATTTACTCAGAGACACACAATAACTCCAATACAGTAATTCATTCCAAATTATAGACTTTATTTTTCCAATAACAATTCTCAGCGCACGCTATATACATATCTGTGGAATATACATTGACTCATACACACAAACACAATCACACACTTTCATAGGCGAGGCGCTTCCGCGTCTCAGCCACTGCAACTTTCAGGGTGAAAACTTCGCAGTTCTGCAGCCACTACAAAAGCTGCAAAGGACAGCGGCCACTCGAGTAAACTCGTAGTCGACTACACGCGACGTGATGCGGGCCAATGCCCCAACATTTTGTGTGCGAACAAGTATGCTTTCCGCGTCCTCGGAAGTGCGTTGGCCAGCTCCTTGCTGATCTTGAAGTTGCGAGCGGGAGGCGGCTTGACTGCTTGACTTCTCGCATGATGTTGTCGCCGCCATCCTGGACGAGCGTTGCATGGAGTCTCGAAGTTGTAGTTGTGGGCTGAAGACGGCTTTCGTTCCTTGGCTGCTTGGCGTGACGTCGCCGCCCCTGCCGCAGGAACCCTGACACCGGCGACCTCGTGTTCGTCGCCTGGACTCTCTTGCTCGCATCTTGGAGGTTGAGCTTCCTCACGCTTGCTCGCGCCTCCGCCTGGAGGAGAGTGAATTACCAACTGACTAGCCGCCGTGCTCCGGCGGACGCCTTCTCGCTTTGCTTACACGCTCTCCCCACTCTCTGGCCCTCAGCGGCCATTTGCTCTCTCGCTCGCTGTTGTGCCGTGCAAGGAAACTCGCGTCGTAGTTCGTACCTCGGAAAGAAAGGTTTTGGCAATTAGGTTAGTGCAAATGCAGCTATAGGCTATTGCAGATGCCTGAAACAGAGAGAGAGAGAGAGAGAGAGAGAGAGAGAGAGAGAGAGGGAGGGAGGGAGAGAGAGAGAGAGAGAGAGAGAGAGAGAGGGAGGGACAGAGAGAGAGAGAGAGAGCGAGCGCATAAGAGACGTGATATTCTTCCCTAGTTACAAGGTCATCAAAGATGTCTGATATGATTCCAACATTCACGCTGGAAATCCAAAACGTCAGCGAGTGATCACTAGAATAGATGCGGTGGATTTGAAGTTGACGCGAGAGATCCAGCACTAACATGCGATATCTCCTGTATTTGGTCTGTATAATAACAAATCTTATAATCACATCTGCAGACCAGTAGCCTTTGAAATACAAGGCTAACATGGAGCTGTACCCCAAATTCTGGAAGCCCTGTGTTAGCGCTAGACCTCGACTACAGAGCTGCTTCAGTGTTAGAGATCGCCAATGCTGATGTGGGAGATTTCCAACTATAGCGCGGGATGACAAGTGTATGCGGTCGATACAGCATCGATGACGGAGGTCATCAAAGATGCCTGAGATGATTCCAACATTGGCGCTGGAAATCCACGACTTAGCGAGAGAACTCTAGCGCTAGCATGGGTGATCACTAGAATAGATGCGGTGGATTTGAAGTTGACGCGAGAGGTCCAGCACTAACACACGATATCTCCTGTATTTGGTCTATATAATCACGAACCTTATAATCACATCTACAGACCAGTAGCCTTTGAAATGGAAGGCTAACATGGAGCTCTACCCCCAATTCTGGAAGCCCTGTGTTATTGTTAGACCTCCGACGGAAGGAAGAGCGAAGGAAAGTTAGAAAGAGAAACAAAAAGTGTAGGCGAGAGAGTGATTCTGTCTCTCTTCTTCTCGCGGAGCAGCGAAAGAGAGAAAAAAGCAGAGAAAGAAAAGAGAGATGCTGTCTCGGTCTCGCCGTGATCCGCCTGATCTTGAGCGCAACTTAATAAGCGTTTTCCGGCACACCCGCTCAAGCTATCGGCTTCGGGTTTTCATCAACAATCTTATTTCGGTTCCTAAAACGAGAAACAATTTTTTTTATCTTGCCTTTCAAATTCCTATCATTAGGCTGTCCGGATTGGTCAGGACGGAACAGTAACGATAAAGATTTCCATAATAATCTAGCACTTTTGGGGTTTTGAAAGTTCTTGACAAAGATTTTTTTAACTGTTGTATTTGTTTTCAGCCTTCTTTTGATAAGCTTAGAATTACGATAGTCTGAATATTTCAGGAGTTATTTCGGTTTGAATAGGGACTCTATTTTTCAATACATCAAATATAAGTCCCGATAACTCCAGAACAAAGGCCCATGGGACAGAATCCGTCAAGAGGCTTTTATTTCTATCCAAGAGAAGGCCACTGACCAAGTTTAAACAAAATCCATGACCCGGAGGGTGTGGTCTAACCCTTGTATGTAATCAACTGTTAAGTCTCGACCAGGTGGTCAAGACTTATGTTATTTTATTATTTTGATCTGTAGATATAAATATGCTTCTATCCGTTTAGCCAATTAATCTCTCACTAATTATTCGCTATGCTATTGAAACAGGACTTACCTGATTTGTTCTTTCTTATTGGTTGGCCGCTTGGCTGTTCTGCTCAGCTTCTCTGGGAAACGCTGCTTAGCTCTTTGTACTTTTTTGATGAGGTAGACGAGGTCGGATAAATAAGAATATGTCAACACTCGATATTCGATAGATACAATAATAATTTGTTTATTCACAAATAATAATAATCAGCAATTGCAATGTCAAAATAACTTCAGATTAAATATAAGCTGTTTAGCTGTCGTGCGTCGTGAATCAATTACCGAAAAATCGAACTGTCGCTAAGTTCGTCGATTTTTCGGCCTACATAATTTTACGCTGGGTTTGCTCAATTGCTGACGTTTCGATCGTTTGCACGATTTTGTATGCTCGATTAAAAGAAAGAGAAATAAATACGTCTCAGAGCGTAACACCTTCATGCCGAGATCTTTGGAAATCGGTCAGTGCTTCGAGAAACCGAGGAAAACTGGCGCGTGCGGAGTAACCGAAGCCGCCGCCGCCGCCGCCGCGCGCCTATAAGAGGCACATAAGGCTCCTCTCCACAACAGCCGCTACCGAACGAATCATTTTTTTTTTACTTTTTTTTTTTCTTTTTTACGTCGAATATTGATTTTTCACATAAAGCCGTAAACTTAATTGCCTAAACCCAAATACTTCACCAAATTATTGCACCTTAAGCTCTCACGGGGTTTAATGAACATATGCGAATTCCATGCTCTAAGTTCAGAATTGTCGTGTTAGCCGAGTGGGCTATGGCGTGCGCTCTGTTTTGCCGGCACGGCGAGAGTCGTGGGTTCAAGCCCGCTTGATTGAGCTTTTTTTTTATTTCCTCTTTTTTATTTTTTTCCTCTCTCCTGGTTTTCCATTTGTTGTGGTGATGCACCACTTTTCCATATTTAATTATAAAATTATTGTCATAAAGCTGACGACGCTACGAAATAAAAAAAAATTAAACTACATTATTTCTATGACTTCAATTATTTAATGCTTTTACCGCAGATAACTTCAAAAGTCGATTCATACATTATGAGACGAAATAACGTCGTTTAATTATTGTAAATAAATCGAAAAGGAATGCATGATGATATCCTTTCCACCGAGGTAAATACTCATAAACATTGGAAAAGTTTCCAGGAAATATTTTTTTTTTGGCATTTTAACGTTATTTTCAACTGACTTTTTCTCGAATGAAAATGGGCTTAAAACTTTCGATCCTAGCGCTTTCTAGATAATTTATACGATAAAACCGGTAACACCATTGTATTCCGCGTGAAAAAATACGTCGAAAACATGCATCGCATTATAGTAAATAGTTTTTGGTTGTCCTTCAACTTCAAAGAAGTAAATATATCGAATATACGCTGCACTGTTAATTCGGTCTATGAAAGCCACTTATATATTGAATTTTTAGCGGGATACTAAAACTATTAACAAACATGTGATATATGATTTCCATGTATTTTTTCATGTGGAAAAGAATGCTGTTATTGGTTTTATCGTAGAAATTATCTGGAAATCTGTAGGATCGAAAGTTGTAAGATCTTTATTATTCGAAAAAAATCAGTTGAAAACAAGGTCACAATACCGAAAATATATATTTCCCGCCAGTCTTTCTAACTTTTGCGAGTATTTTCGTCTGACGATAATCATTTTTCGTCCAATCGAATAAAGCATTTTGTGATCGTACAGTGTGACATAGAAAAGTCCGATTTATATTATTTTTTTTGCATAATAAAAAATTCAATCGAAACGATTATTACCAAGCTTTTAGCCGTTCACATTTATTAAAACAATTGTAATTGATCGATTACCATCTGATACAAGAATTGAACGGAGTGGATGCATATAATAAAAAATAAAATCAGCAAAACAAAAACAAAAAAAATCATCTGATTTGCGACTTATTTTTTTTTATCTTGTCTTTCTCAATATGATAAAACAATTCATTTCCCTTCTTTGTCCAACATTTCTTCGATTCTCTTTTTTGCGTTATAAAGACATTTTTTTTCAATAAAGTCATTTTCGAGTTTTTATTCGACACCGACAAACAAAAACCTACCACTGATTATAATTACATGTTAAACATGTAAAGCGAGATATCTGTTTTTTTTCGAACTTTAAAACTACCTGAATCGGTAATCTAATTTTTCGTAAAATAGAAAAATCTTATTTACTTGTTTAAATTTCACACTCTCATTATAAAAACAATCGAAGTTACGTATATCACGTAAATCATTGAATTTTCAGCGATGCTCAACTGGAAAAATGCAATATTGCGGTCCAAAAAAAAATACGTATTACGATTGGCCCAAAAATTTTGTGTACTCGTCGAAATCGTGTGCATGTCACAAAAATGACCTGTTTCTCGCTTGTGAATAATTATTTTTGCGAAAGCTTTCGTTGAGGCTCATTCCTCGTTACAAGAGAGAGAGAGAGAATTTTTTTTTGTCTTCGCGTTCGAAAATTTTTTTCTATGCGTTTGCGCGATAGATGCGGGCAGAGTACAAATACATAGCAAAATTATTTATTTATTTATTTTTATATATACACGCGTAAAACCCTTTTAGTGTGTATAGTACAGAGTAAGTGTAAGTGGCGACCTACATATTTTTAGGACAGAAGAAGCTTAATAATAACAAAAAGATAGTGATATGCACGCTAGAAAGCGACTTATGCACAAAATGAACAATGATTCCAATACATTTCACTCATATCTTAAAATCAATGATTTTGTGGATCGTTTAAAACTAGAAAAATCCATATTTGTGAATTCAGAAAGCTCGTTATACTTATTTACAAGATCGCAAGCCCTAGAAATAACTGATCGACTATTGAGATCACTTTTACGAACTTTGACCGAGAATGTACGAATTTCTCGTAAAATTCTTCCTGAAACATGAAAATTGAGTTTACTTAATAGCTCAATAGAATTTGAGTAACCGTTACAAATTTTATATAAGAAAAGCAAGTCATTGTAATCTCTGAAAGATTTTACAGAACAAATTTGGTATTTAGATGCAACAGCAGAGTAGTCATGCGAGAACGGATCCATCCTCTTTCCAACATGTTTTCTTTTGAGAATGAAGTTCGCAAGTGCGTTCGGGTTTGATTGTCGAGTCAGATTGATCTACTAAACTTGCAATGGGTGGATCTGGCAAATAACTGTTCTACCGTCCTGCCAGTCCACTGAAAAATTTGTAACGCTGTAGCTGCTCAGCAGTTATCAGAATTGGTAACACCGCTGAGGAGTTTCAGGTCTGGTCTCTCGTCGCTGTAGCATACAGCATACTCATACACACGCAAACTTAGACCTGTCTGTGTGAATTGCTAACTTTCAGTGTACGCATACACTGTCACACAGACGATCTGAGCCATCTCACAGCCGATGAGCGCGCAAGTCCCAACGCGTCAGAGTGGGGATACTCGCCGCTCACTCTCTGTCTCTCGTGACTCGCTGCCGTAAAACTCACTCGTGGCCTGGCCGCTGGCCTGCACGTTTCAACAGCAAAAGTACTCGTTGCTTGGCCGTTGGGCTGCTCATTTCGTACAGCCCAACTCTCCTTGACTCTCGGCCTCTGGTTGGAATGCTCGCCATTCTCTGCGTGTCGTCGTGCAACAAAGCCGCGGCCATCTTATCTGCAAGAAGGAAGGACTGTAGACTTCAAGGATCTCGCCGGGCTGATTTCGAAAGTGATCCTGATTTTCTACGCTGTACATCGTCGGGGTTTCTTTAGGAACTCCTCTCGGTGTGCAGTATTAAAATCTCCCGAATTTCTCAGCACATTACCTTCCCGCTTCTTTCTCTTTCTTGATCTCGTTCCTTCACCGGCAACGACAATCTACGAACTTTGGAGGCCTTCGCAGGGTAAGACTCTGATTTCATTTGCTAAGTACAATTTGTATGTTTATCGGGCGAATGCGTCAATTATTGCATTTTGCTATTAAGATATTTGAAAAGTCAAACTATTTCACTTGCATTCTTTGTCTCATAAAAGTTGAGCATTGGATTTCTAACCTTGGAAATTGAGAACATAATTATCGTTTTTCTTTGAAGTTGAGCGAATCTGAATTTATCGCATGTGATCGTTTCACGACACATTGCTTATAACGCGTTGCATATGTTATTAAATTTTGATACCAGAAAAGCGCTGATCATGCACAGGCCGACAAAATTTCAAAATGGGAAAAACCCAGAAACGCGACAATATATTTCCAAAGGTTTTCGATGCGCTGAATCCGATTCTGGCTTCAGAATTGGTCCATCGCCTAAGGTTCTCGAGGATCCTAAACTAAAAGGACTAAAAACACGATTTTTCGCAATATTCGAAGTTATGTGACACTGTGAATAAATTTTTTTTACCTTTGTTTGAAGTTAAATATTTTCGCAGTTTTGTAACAACATTAGAGCAGCCAAATTTTCAAATGCGCATATATAGCATATGCGAGGCTATAACCCCCGACCCCTGAATCCTAATTTCCCGAGCACCGTAACTTGCGGCGCTATAACCCCCGACCCTTAAACCCCAATTTCCTTAACCCCTAAGCCCAGTAACCTGCGACGCTATTAATCCCGACTCTTGGACCCCAGTTTCCTCAACCACTGAGCCCTGTAAGCTGCGAGGCTTTAACCCCGGACCCATCAACCCCAATTTTCTCAACCCCCTAGTCCTTTAACTTACGAGGCTATAACCCCAGACCCTTAAATCCTAATTTCCTTAAACCACAAGCCTTGTAACCTGCGAGGCTATAATCTCAGACCCTTGACAGGTTACAGGGCTTTAGGGTTATGGAAATGGGGGTTTGAGCGTCCGGGGTTATAGCCTCGCAGGTAACAGGGCTAGGGGATTAAGGAAATTAGGGTTGAAGGGTCGGGGGTTACAGCGTTGCAGGTTACTAGGCTCGGGGGTTAAAGAAATTAGGGTTTAAGGCTCGGACGTTATAGCGTCGCGGGTTACAGTGCTCGGGGGTTAAGGAAATTAGGGTTCATAGGTCGAAGGTTACAGCCTCAGAGGTTACAGGGCTCAGGGGTCAAGGAAATTGTGGTTTAACGGTCGGGGGTTATAACCTCGCAGGTTATAGGGCTGAGGGGTTATGGAAATTAGGGTTTAAGGATTTCGGGTTATAACCTCGCAGGTTCCGGGGTTGGAGGGTTAAGGAAATCAGGGTTGAAGGGTCGGACGTTATAGACTCGCAGGTTACAGTGCTTAAGTGCGGTGGTTAAGGAAATTAGGGTTCAGAGATCGAGGGTTACAGCCTCACAGGTTACAGGGCTCAGGGGTCAAGGATATTGTGGTTTAAGGATCGGGGGTTACAACCTCGCAGGTTACAGGGCTCGGGGGTTAAGGATATCAGGGTTTAAGGGTCGGGCGTTAGAGCGCCGAAGGTTACAGCGCTTTAGGGTTAAGGAAATTAGGGTTTAAGGATCGGGCGTTATAGAGTCGCAGGTTACATTGCTCAGGGGTTGAGGAAATCAGGGTTCAAAGATCGGGGGTTACAGCCTCACAGGTTACAGGGCTCAGGGGTCAAGGATATTGTGGTTTAAGGATCGGGGGTTATAACCTCGCAGGTTACAGGGCTCGGGGGTTAAGGAAATTAGGGTTTAAGGGTCTGGGGTTATAGAGTCGCAGGTTACATTGCTCAGGGGTTGAGGAAATCAGGGTTCAAAGATCGGGGGTTGCAGCTTTACAGGTTACAGGGCTCAAGGGTCAAGGAAATTGGGGTTAAAGGGTCGGGGGTTATAGTGTCGTAGGTTACAGGGCTCGGGGGTTAAGCAAATCAGGTTTTAAGGGTCGGGCGTTAGAGCGCCGAAGGTTACAGCGCTTTAGGGTTAAGGAAATTAGGGTTTAAGGATCGGGCGTTATAGAGTCGCAAGTTACATTGCTCAGGGGTTAAGGAAATCAGGGTTCAAAGGTCGGAAGTTGCAGCCTTACAGGTTACAGGGCTCAAGGGTCAAGGAAATTGTCGTTTAAGAGTCGGGGGTTATAACCTCGCATGTTACAGGGCTGAGGGGTTAAGGAAATTAGGGTTTAAGGGTCTGGGGTTATAACGTCGCAGGTTACAGGGCTGGGAGGTTAAGAAAATTAGGGTTCAAGGGTCTGGGGTTACAGCGTCGCAGGTTACAGGGCTCGGGGGTTAAGGAAATTAGGGTTTAGTGGTTTGGGTTTATAGCCTCGCATATGCTATATATGCGTATTTGGAAATTTGGCTGCTCTAATGTGGCTACGAAACTGCGAAAATATTTAACTTCAAACAATTGTATCTCGATGAAAAAAAAAAGATATCTCAAATCAGAAAAATGGATTTTGAAGGGCAAGAGTGCTCCTTTGTGATGGTATTACCTGTTTTTGAAAATAAAATTTATTCAGAGTGTCACATAACCTCGAATGTAGCGAAAAATCGTGTTTTTTGCCTTTTAGGTTAGGATATCTACGGTTAGGAGCCACGCAGGTCACAGGGCTCGGGGGTTAAGGTAATCAGGGTCCAAAGGTCGGGGGTTGCAGCCTTACAGGTTACAGGGCTCAAGGGTCAAGGAAATTGGGGTTTAAGGGTCGGGGGTTATAGTGTCGTAGGTTACAGGGCTCGGGGGTTAAGGAAATTGTGGTTTAAGGGTCGGGGGTTATAACCTCGCAGGTTACAGTGCTCGGGGGTTAAGGAAATTAGGGTTCAAAGGTCGGAGGTTGCAGCCTCATAGGTTACAGGGCTCAGGGGTCAAGGAAATTGTCGTTTAAGAGTCGGGGGTTATAAGCTCACAGGTTACAGGGTTGGGGGTTAAGGAAATTAGGGTTTAAGGGTCTGGGGTTATAACGTCGCAGGTTACAGGGCTTGGGGGTTAAGGATATTGTGGTTTAAGGATCGGGGGTTATAACCTCGCCGGTCACAGGGCTCGGGGGTTAAGGATATCAGGATTTAAGGGTCAAGCGTTAGAACGTCGAAGGTTAGAGCGCTTTAGGGTTAAGGAAATTAGGGTTTAAGGGTCGGGCGTTATAGAGTCGCAGGTTACATTGCTCAGGGGTTAAGGAAATCAGGGTTCAAAGGTCGGGGGTTGCAGTCTTACAGGTTACAGGGCTGGAGGATTAAGGAAATTAGGGTTTAAGGGTCTCGGGTCATAACCTCGCTGGTTACAGGGCTTGGGGGTTAAGGAAATTAGGGTTTGAGGGTCGGGCGCATAGAGTCGAAGGTTACAGTGCTCGGGGGTTAAGGAAATTAGGGTTCAAGGTTCTGGGGTTATAGCCGTGCAGGTGACAGGGCTCGAGGGTTAAGGAAATCAAGGTTCAAAGGTCGGGGGTTGCAGCCTTACAAGTTACAGGGCTCAGGGGTCAAGGAAATTGGGGTTTAAGGGTCGGGGGTTATAGCGTCGTAGGTTACAGGGTTCGGGGGTTAAGCAAATCAGGGTTTAAGGGTCGGGGGTTACAGCGTTGCAGGTTATCGGGCTCGGGGGTTAAGGAAATTAGGGTTTAAGGGTCGGGGGTTACAGCGTTGCAGGATACTGGGCTCGGGGGTTAAAGAAATTAGGGTTTAAGGTTCGGACGTTATAGCGTCACAGGTTACAGTGCTCGGGGGTTAAGGAAATTAGGGTTTAAGGGTCGGGGGTTATAACCTCGCGGGTTACAGTGCTCGGGGGTTAAGGAAATTAGGGTTCAAAGGTCGGAGGTTGCAGCCTCACAGGTTACAGGGCTCAGGGGTTAAGGAAATTAGGGTTTAAGGGTCTGGGGTTATAACGTCGCAGGTTACAGGGCTGGGAGGTTAAGGAAATTAGGGTTCAAGGGTCTGGGGTTACAGCGTCGCAGGTTACAGGGCTCGGAGGTTAAGGAAATTAGGGTTTAATGGTTTGGGTTTATAGCCTCACATATGCTATATATGCGTATTTGGAAATTTGGCTGCTCTAATGTGGCTACGAAACTGCGAAAATATTTAACTTCAAACAATTGTATCTCGATGAAAAAAAAAAGATATCTCAAATCAGAAAAATGGATTTTGAAGGGCAAGAGTGCTCCTTTGTGATGGTATTACCTGTTTTTGAAAATAAAATTTATTCAGAGTGTCACATAACCTCGAATGTAGCGAAAAATCGTGTTTTTTGCCTTTTAGGTTAGGATATCTACGGTTAGGAGCCACGCAGGTCACAGGGCTCGGGGGTTAAGGTAATCAGGGTCCAAAGGTCGGGGGTTGCAGCCTTACAGGTTACAGGGCTCAGGGGTCAAGGAAATTGTGGTTTAAGGGTTGGAGATTATAGCGTCGCAGGTTACAGGGCTCGGGGGTTAAGGATATCAGGGTTTAAGGATCGGGCGTTAGAGCGTCGAAGGTTACAGCACTTTAGGGTTAAGGAAATTAGGTTTCAAAGGTCGGGGGTTGCAGCCTTACAGGTTACGGGGCTCAGGGGTCAAGGAAATTGGGGTTTAGGGGTCGGGGGTTATGGCCTCGCAGGTTGGCCTCGGGGGTTAATGAAATCCGGGTTTAAGGGTCCGGGGTTATAGCTTCGCATGCTACAGAGCTCAGAGGTCAAGCAAATTGGGGTTTAAGGATCGTTATAGTCTCGCATATGCTATATATGCCTATTTGAAAATTTGGCTGCTCTGATGTTGTTACGAAACTGCGAAAATATTCAACTTTAGACAATGGTATCTCGATGAAAAAAAATCGCAAAAGCGAAAAGTTTTACTTTTCGCAAGGGCCCTCGTTTCAGTACTAATTTATTATCTAAGGTTCTTTCATATGAATACATTTTAGATGTGATTTTTATAAGTTTTTGTTGGAAACTACATATAAATTTCCTAATAAAAATAAAATTTCCTTCATTTTACGTCATAGAAGACGTAGGTATGATTTATTTCATGGTTGTTAGTAATTTAGTTACAGATGTGGGGCGTTAGAGGTCGATATTATCGATTTTTATTGAAAGAGCCGAATATAAATGGTCATAAAAAGGTTATATAATTATTTATCGATTCAGGAATGAAAAGGGTTCTTTTCTTATGCTGTAAAAGACTCATATATAAATTATTTTATATTTGTGGCTAGTTTAGGTGGAGATGTAGTGCGTTAGAGGTCTATATTATCGATTTCTGTTGAAATAGCCAAATATAAATGGTCATAAAAAGGTTAAATAATTATATATCGATTCAGGAATAAAAAGGGTTTTTCTTTTTATGTTATAATAGCCTCATATATAATTTATTTCAGAGTTGATAGAAGTTTAGGCATATATGTGGGGCGTTAGAGGTCGATATTATCGATTTTTATTGAAATAGCCGAATATAAATGGTCACAAAAAAGTTCAATAATTATATATCGATTCAGGAATAAAAAGTGTCCTTCATTTTACGTCATAGAATACGCAGATATGATTTATTTCATGGTCGTTAGTAGTTTAGGTAAAGATGTGGGGCGTTAGAGGTCGATATTATCGATTTTTATCGAAATAGCCGAATATAAATGGTCATAAAAAGTTTGAATAGTTATATGTCGATTCGGGAAAAAAATGGTCCTTCATTTTACCTCATAGAAGACGCAAATATGATTTATTTGATGGTTTTTAGTAGTTTAGGTTTAGATGTGGGGCTTTAGAGGTCGATATTATCGATTTTTATCGAAATAGCCGAATATAAATGGTCATAAAAAAGGTCAATAATTATATATCGATTCAGGAATAAAAAGGGTCCTTCATTTTACGTCATAGAATACGCAAATATTATTTATTTCATGGGGTTTAGTAGTTGAGGTATAGATGTGGGGCGTTAGAGGTCGATATTATCGATTGTTATCGAAATAGCCGAATATAAATGGTCATAAAAAGTTTGAATAGTTATATATCGATTCGGGAAAAAAATGGTCCTTCATTTTACCTCGTACAAGACGCAGATATGATTTATTTGATGGTTGTTAGCAGTTTAGGTATAGATGTGGGGCGTTAGAGGTCGATATTATCGAATTTTATCGAAATAGCCGAATATAAATGGTCATGAGAAGGTTGAATAATTATATATCGATACGGGAATGAAAAGGATCCTTCATTTTACGTCATAGAGGACGTAGATATGATTTATTTCATGGTTGTTAGTATTTTAGGTTTTGTAGGGTGGCGGTTCCTACTACCAGTCACCCCCCTCCTCCGCCCCGATGTCTGGCCACCTTTACTTTCATTTGAGTTAAATAAACTTCGGTAATTTAAGCCAAATCAATAATTAATTATTAATATATTAAACCTACTAAATGCATTAAAACTTATTTCTTTACGTGAAAATATCAGGTAAGATTAATAGGCAAGATTTAAAAGATGGCCGGATAATGTAAATTATAAATCAACATAAACCTATTGACATCAATTGCTATTATCTGAAAAAGCAAGATTATTAAAAAATATTAAAATTTATTAGATTGACCACGATTAAATTTCATACGGTTATCAAGATTGGCATTAACTAAATCTTCATGTAGAAATTATTGAAAATACTATTCACATCCAACTAACCCTAATAAAATTATAAATAAAAAAACCAATAGATTGAAGTATGAAATACACAAAAAATCATTCATTTCCAATATACATGAATCAATCAATTTTGTGGCACGGAATTTAGACAATCGGGCGAAGATTTGTGTACGTAAACATGTGAAAAATAAGTAAATCAATATGCAAATAAATGTGATATTAAATACGTCAAAATGAACATAGATTTTTAGAAAATTTACTTTCGTAAATTAAATATTCATTTGCTTCAAGATGATGTCTATCTTTCTTATTTCTGTAAATTATAATCATTTCACATAATTACAATTGTAATTCTGAAATCTACATAAACCAATTGAAATAGTTTGAGATTTAGTCCGGTCTGCCTGGGAGCAAAAATAATGGTTTCAGAACATTCCGTATACCTGTATTTTTTCGACGGTTTCAGGATCATCAAAGCATTAGCATCAAAGGATTAGATGCTAACATGATGGAAAAAAAGTCTTGGCTTCCAAAACGCTCCGGAACATATTGCAATTTGCATTATATTGCAAAATAAAATGTCTTTTCTGGGTTTTTCGCTTATAACTTTTTTGTTATTGCTCCAATCATTACAAGAACAACGCCATTCGATTCCTCGTGAAATTTTACAGAAGGATAGTGTACTTTTGAAATCGATCTTCAATTTTTCATGACCGCCATTTTACAATGAAAATGGAAAAACAGTAAAAACGTGAAAATTTTCAATTGTTTATAAGCTTTGCGTGAATATGCAAATATATAGTTGAACACAATAGTAGGAAAGAAAATTTTATGAGAAAAAAATTGACGAAAACTCGAAATCGATAGCACTCATAGTTATTTCACAATTGCCATTAAACCATAACAATAAGTCAAAAGTTTAATCTCATACACAACTTGGTGCAATGAAAATTAATAAAAAAAAGGTAATTCCACCTAGAAGGGCTATGTAATAGCTATCATTTCTCTGAATTTCAAATTTTTATTGTAATTTTTGACGACGCTGTAACGATAACCGCGAAAACTCTTAGTTGCAAAATTGAACAAAATATTGTTGAACAATAATTTATTTTTGCGAATTGTACCATTTTGCAGCATTTTTCAAGAGCTTTAATTTGAAAGAAGAATCGTTTTCCTGCGATAATTAGAAGCCAAGATATTGACTTTGGTTAAATTGAACATTGCGATGCTCCTAATGAATATTTAAAATCGAATCTTATGCCAAAACATTTATTAAACGTTATTTATTTATATGAATTTTTCCCATGCCGATTGAAGTAATGCTTTTGAGGAAAAGTGCGAAAATAGAAAATTGGAACTTAAATACCCTTGCACGGCGACTAAGTATCTGCTTGACTGCCGGGCGGCGTATTGGTGGGGGTCTTTATTCAGGGACTCCCGCGCCAAAAAAAAGCGGAGATTTAGTTTAAAAAACAATCGATATCTCGACTTCTAATTATCGCAGGAAAACGATTCTTTTTTCAAATTAAAGCTCTTGAATAATGCTATAAAATGGTACTATTCGCAAAAATAAATTATTGTTGAAAAATATTTTGTTCTATTTTGCAACTAAGAGTTTTCGCGTTTATCGCTACAGCGTCGTCAAAAATTACAATAAAATTTTGAAATTCAGAGAAATGATAGCTATTACATAGCCCTTCTAGGTGGAATAACCTTTTCTTCAAAATTTTCATTTCACCAAGTTGTGTATGAGATTAAACTTTTCACTTTTTGTTATGGTGTAATGGCAATTGTGAAATAACTATAAGTGCTATCGATTTCGGGTTTTCGTCAATTTTTTTCTCGTAAATTTACTTTCTCACTACTATTTTGAACTATACTGTTAAGTATTGTTGATTTAACAATACGTTGAGAGATAATTTTAGCACCGAGCTATCCCTAAAACTCGTTAGACAGCTACCAACGGCTACTCCGGCCGTTGTCACGCAATTCACGTTGTCCTAATATAAACTATAATACATCGTAATATGCAACCATAAGAATATTGAAACAAATGAAATATTATAAAA
>JAWWMK010015315.1:0-21186 GCA_035047105.1 Galeopsomyia nigrocyanea
TATATATATGGGCGTCCCCCGATCTCCTGAGATATCGCTGAATTACGTGTGGACTACTACTACTACTACTTGAATTCCTTTTTTTTTTATTTTCTTTCGGGGAGAATTCTGCTTTGTTTTTCACTTCAAAATTTATATTATTTTTTTTTTTTTTTTTTGCGGGAGGAATGAAAAATTATATGTTGATGTGCGATTATACATGTACTTTTTTTATATATCAGAGCGAAACAATAGTTAATCCAAGCATTCGATTCAAGGGCATAAAGCTCACCACCTCGATGTAGGTGATATTTCTCATCTATTTTTAGCGTATCGCGGCTATTTTCGCGATCGGCAATCGTTACAAACGCAGAAAATTCTCGAAACGTATACCAACGAATTCTGGCTTTTTTTTTCAGACGCTCGAGATACCCGTGTAAATTGAGTGTCTAAATCAATCGTGGATCGAGCTAAATATAGCAGCCGAATTCTATTTCTTGAGGAACCTTCACCTGATTTTCCTTCTGTCCTTAACGAATTTCTAATTTAGATGTGGGTTTTGTTCGATTGCGAGGAAAGTTTTTTCCGGTTTATCGCTGAGGGATGGAAATTTTTTGGGTTTTTTTCTTTACTAAGGAAGGGATGTTTTTGAAAATATATACAGATGCCCTGTTACAAATTATATCACGAATAATTCGCGAATTTTTCGTGAATTTGATGGGTTAAGTGCGTCACGCTTTAAATGCAACAATAAAGTGTACTCAATATATAAACATCTTGTCGGAGGTTGTCTCAGACGTATACTAGTGATGTTTATGTACCATTTGATATGATTATAACAATCATTGAACAATAATTACAAAAAATATAGGTGGTTTTACTCGAGCGCCAAATCATATAGGTAATATGGTTCACGAATTTTTTTCGTGAACTTTCTAACAGGGTGCGGTAATAAAACATTTAAATCAACTATGAAAGATCCTAGAAAACAAGAATGTTTTTATTTTTATAAGATGATTATAGCACACTCGAGAAATTTGAATTGTTTGGACATCCTCATATTTACTGGTTGTAAGAGAAAACCGGTGTCAAATTGATTGATATTCGTCATATTGTATATAATTGAAGTTTTCTATTTTATTTATTAAATAATTTTTGTAGAAATTCTGAAAAGAAATTCCGAATATCACTCTTATACATGGGATTATAAGCGTATAGTATTGAGGTGTCAGATATGTTGAAAAAATGAAAGTATACCTTTTTTTGAAACAACAAGTTATGTAAATTCAAGAACGACACACACAATTATCCTTACAAATGTCAATCGATAAATATTGTAGTTCTGATGTGTTGCTATTATACAGATACATTTCAATGTAAAACTAAAATCATATATAATTTAATCAATCCCGCATGTCGCACAAACTCAATTGCCAATCAATTTCCCCGTCTCGAAATAGCAATTCGCATCTCAAATTAACAAAATACCCTGCCAGATCAACCCACTCTAAATCCAAATCAGACACGTAAATATATACGCGCGCACGAAATTAAAGCTTTACTCGCGCGTCACGGGCATCAACAGCCTCATTAGTCAACACGTATACAAACGTCACACAGCTGACTTCTCTCCGCCCACGTTTCTACATAACATATACACACATCGCTGAGGGTTGTCGCGCGCATGCGTTTCGTAAAAAAAAAGGGGGATGTATATAATACACATATACCAACTACCTCCTCGTCGTTGCTGTTAACTCGTCGCTCGGAGTCGCGCGGAGCGCTTCGACGCGAGCTTTCCTCGTCTGCAAAACTCGACAGCTTCGAGAAGCTTCTTCTTTCCCCGTATATATTTTTTTTTCTCTTTTTTTTTTCGACGTCAACGTCGATGATTTTTCTTAGTTATACGCGGGCACGCAAACGTCGAGCGAGTATATAGCGGGCCGCCCGCACTTTTATACTTTTGGGCACACTTGTGCTTGCCGACGTTTTCGCGATCCGGCGAGCATGCCGCGTTCGCAAGCTCCGCGCAAGCTCCCTTCGAAATACTTGTCTCGCGCGTATGATACCTCGGCATCGCTTGTATCGTTCAAAGCCACCATGTATAGCATAACTCCATATTCTTCATAACTGTATATATTGCTTGTGTATATATACATACGCATGCATATATGTTTTCACTACACGAGGGAGAGGGAGAGAGAGAGTGAAAGCTCACGAGCTTGCGCACAGTAGGCATGTATATTATAGGGCGATGGTTGTATGTACATATATACACGCGAAAATAGGGGGAGGGAATGAGAAACGAATCGCTAAGGGAATCTCGTATGTTCCTGATATTTGTTTCCACGTTTTTACGATTTTACATTGCTGAGGGACGCGTTGCGGGTGACCGCTCGCGCCCACGCATTATCGATGGTGTGGTTGCGGGTTGTGAAGTAACTTTTGGTATTGTGGAGGATCCGCTGCAATCTTTGTTGCAATTGGAATTGATGAGGTTTTACGTATTACGAAAATTAATTTGGATTATTACTATCAACGAATTTTTCGTATATAGTTTATCAATGTGATAATTGTTGTTAACGGATAGTTGTAATAAAATTTCGAGAATCACTGTAGTTTTTTAAAATTCTAGGATGATTTTCGAATGACAAAAAGTTTCTAATTGAATTCAAGTTTAATTGATAATTCCTTTTTACAAATCATTCGTTCGCTAGGGACCCACATTATTAGTTAATCAATATATATGGTTTACACATCATAAGATGCAGTAGGATAGCACAACAGTTTCTTTTTTTTATATCTCTTTGCGCATAAATGGCTTCGTTTACAAGCACAGTTATACTATACGAACGTCAAATCATTGCAGTTCACAGTTTTCGAAATACGGCAGATGTTTGTATGAACAGGAAAAGATTGTGATGTCTATAAGTCATCACTGACTCCTCTCTTAAAAGACTGTTTACTGGATGAGTAACTCTCGACACAAATTATCCTATTACGTGTTTAATAATAACATTTACAACAATGAGATAATATTTATTTATATCGTGAGTCAACGACGCTTTATCCAAATATTTTTTTTTGTATATTTGAAAACTTATACACACAGAGAGTCCATTTCATTATTTTACAAACAAGGAAACCCTTCAGTTCTCAAACCTCGCAATACACATTCTCGATGGACGTCGACAAGCAGCTTATAAATCGACGAAGAAAAAAAAACAGAGAAGCTCCAAGTTGCACTTATACACATTCGACGTTATAATATGGGTGAACGCTCGAATGCGTATATATGTGCGCAAGTGCTTTTTTTTTTAGCTTCGATATATACATTGCTATGCAGCCTCTCTCGGCCTAAGCAAACAAACCCATCGCTTCATGGCTTTCTTTTTCAGATTTTTTTTTGTCTTACTTTCGTTCGTTCGTTCCTCGTCGCACTTCATTTCGACGATATATATACAACTCTCTTCGCGCGCGAGTCCTCGTCGTCAATTGAGATAACAGCGTTGAGATATTATTATATATACATTATGTAGTTTTTCGTGCGAGGCTCTGAACTATATATGTTGTTCCCACGTTTCGTTCTCACGTTTTATATTTATTTGAAATGCATATAGTTACTTATTTAATGTGAAATATTGCAAAATATTTTTAAATAAAAAACGTATTTTTTTTAACATACGTTTGATTACTAATTATCAGATAAATAGTCACTTTTAAGTCTAATAAAAAATATTTAGCTATTTCGTATGGAAAAATTATATTGTTCTGAAAAATCTGGTTGCAGAATATTATTTGATGACGCGAGTTTTCATTTTCAAAATCCAAGTTTTTCTTGGTTTATTAAAAATTTTTCAAGAATAATTTTGTAATACTGTGAGCTACTCCAAAGTGATTATCAATTATAAAATTCATGACCTCAATTTTGAGTATAAATACAACATTACACTCGACTCACAAAAAAATATAGTTAATAGGCCTCACGCTTTATTAAATATTGAAACTATACTGTCGATTGTTCAAGAAGAACCTCAAAAATTAAATCTACATCCACAAATTAATTTACCGGAATTATCAAAAAGAAAAGTATGTAATGAAGTTATACAATTCAGATCGATCGTACGAGTCAATTACTCTCTACTCATCGCAGCAGCCCACAAATAGCCCGTAACGCTTTTCCGCGAGTATATACATTAAAGGCTCCGCCCAGTTTATAGCTTTTGCTCAATTTTCATCGGTCGCGCGATGGCCCCCCTTATAGCGCCGGCGTGCGCACGATTCGTCGGCTCTTATAACCGCTGCAGCAGCTACAACGGCGGCCATCAAATTCTCCACATCCTGCGTATCTATATACTGCGGTTATAACGTTTTGCACAGCCAGATATCGTCTCTGGCAACACCCTCCTCCACTTTAACGCCATTTCAGACGTTTTATATAAAATTCGGTTTTTCGACGTTTTTTGTGAGTGTTGGAATTGTTTTTTGGTCTTTGACGTTATTCGACGACGAGTGTTTTTATTGAATATGGAAATGTTTTTTTAAAGTTTTTAGTGCGGATATTACTGTAGTGCGTCGTGATGATCGATGAAATAAAATTTATATGATTTACTTTTTCTTATGATAATTAAATAATATAATTTTTGTTAGCTGAAAGTCTTGTTATTTTATTTACGGTAATCACTCATCATAGTGTGCGTTTATTAAGGAATAGATTGTGATATAATAGAAGAGAATCCCATTATAATAGAATATTACTTGTTTCACAAATTATAATTATTATGAATAACATTGAAGCAAAGATTTATTTGAAATTGTACGAAAGCTATGTGAAAAACTCTCGTTCTGTCTCGAGGCATAATAAGTTTGATAAGCTACTGAAACGCCCACTATATAATCAAACTCAAAATAGCAAGCAGTTTCATTAGTGTCTGAGATCAATCATTATATTTTCCAAATTTCAATAGGAATATAAGGAATTTTATAGATATACATATATGTATATGTTGTTGAGGAAATCAATTATAGCTTTTGAACTTATACGTGAACTTGCATTTTCAAATTTTATTAATGTAACTGATAATATTTATAAACCATTTTCTAATAAACACACGATAAATAATATAAATGAATGCTCCAAAATATAGTAACTCGAACGGAACACTTGTTTTTTTTTTCATTAAATTTATTTTTTCCATTTTAACTCCAAAAAAATACTCCAAAATAGCAATCCCAACACCTGCCAGTCGAGTAAAACGAAACTCCTCCCTAATCACATCCACTAACCAACATCTTTTTAGCGAAAATTTAGTGCCTCAGAAGCTCTCAACCAAAGTCAAGTACGCAGCGACGCACACACATGTTGGAGCGTCTACACAATTTTCGAGGGGCCCTATACATATAGTAGTCGTCTATTTGACACGGCGCTTCCATGGGACCATGAAAGAGAAACCCGAGAGGGCTATCGCTGACTGGCGCCGACACGGCGATTTTGACTTCAGTGGAGCACGTGCGTACGATTGATTCGGGGCGTTTTTTCTTTTCGTCCCTCTGCTGCTGCTGCTGCTGTTGCTGTCTTGTCGGATGAACACGTTTATGATGCGTTACGTGGAAATACTGACTCTTCCGTCAGTTTTTTTTTTTATTTCTTACATATGATACTTTGGCGTAGGGTTGAATAGGACTTTTAGAGTTTTTCAATATGCTTGTTGCTGTCGTCGTTGAGGAAAGAAAATTCATCTTCTCAATGTACAGGCATAAAAAAATGTTGAGAAAATTCTTTGCTGTACGAAGTAATTGATGTTGTTGAATAACTCCCATATTTAAAGTGTGAAATTTAAACAATTGCTCTATAATCTAAATGCAAACCAATCAGCACGAAATTTCTCTACGAAGAGAGAGTGCTCGTGCACTAAAAATTATTCTTACAATGATCCGTGATGATTGAACGATTTTTTTATCAGTAATTTTGGCAGCTTTGTAAACTAACTCGAAAGCCTTCAGCCACACGCGTTGTTCGCGGTATCGATGGGTATGTCTGCATTGAGAATTCGATAACAACAAGTAATTAACGACTTTAGAAGCCCATTTTTTTCATAAGTTACCTAATTTTGTTATTCCATTCGAAGTCAATTCCAACTTCAACTCCAAAATTCAGTTTCTGACATTTAAAAAAAAAATATAATGCTGTTGTTTTTACTCATAAGTGCGCTCATAATATTCGTTCGCGTTAGTATAGAATTCACTTTATCTTGAAGTGCCGTGACATCATTGTCTACACGAAAGATGTTTAATCAATTGTAATTGAAATGGTAATTTAGCAGCTGCTGAAATAACCATTTTGAATTTTAATTTTTACGTTTTGAATGATATAAATCATATGAAACTGTCAGTTTTATAGAGTACTTCAGAAAGTGTAATCATACTCTGCACACATGTAAGATTGGTCACCCATAAATACGTTTTAAATATTGAATATAAATTGACCAAGAAGATTGGTGGACTATCCGTTAAAAGTGTAATAAAGAATGTCGTCATGTAGATTGAATTGGTAGGTGTATATTTTTCGGATGAGAAAAAAAGTTACAATTATTTATGAGTCAAATATTTCGATCTGGGTTTGAATTTTTCGAGTGTTAATACTAATATTTTCAAAGTAAATAAGCACAGATGGTATTACCAATTTTAAAAGCCCTTAAAAACTAAAAAAAATGGCAATCAATATGGAAAAAATACTCTTACTCATATATTATAGTCGACTATTAAAAAAGAAATTACTTGACTGATTTCAGCTGGAAAACGTCATTGATACTTCT
This sequence comes from Galeopsomyia nigrocyanea, assembly GCA_035047105.1. Lineage (NCBI taxonomy): Eukaryota > Metazoa > Arthropoda > Insecta > Hymenoptera > Eulophidae > Galeopsomyia > Galeopsomyia nigrocyanea. The sequence continues at coordinate 6,795 of JAWWMK010015315.1, forward strand.
ATCGATAGCAATTGTAATTGGCTTGATATTTTTTGTCGTCAATGGCGAAACGATGAAAAAGCGAGTTTGCATTGTCGGGGCAGGCGTTTCTGGATTAGTGACGGCTAAATATTTCAGCGAATATCCAAATGAATTTAAGCCTATCGTCTTCGAAAAGAGCTCTGACGTTGGTGGACTGTGGATTTACACGGATAGCACAACTGTCGACGAGCATGGCTTGCCAGTCCACAGTAGCATATACCGAAGTCTCAGGTGAATTGCCAATCACTAATTGCAAGATAAAAAAAAATTCACTTATCATGGTATTTTAGTACTTGAGTTCGGGCAACAGAATTTTGTTTTAATCGTTTAAAAAATATACTGCTAAAATCTTTCGTATATATTATGCAGGACAAATGCAGTAAAAGCAATGATGACTTTTCCTGATTATCCAAATTTCGGGGAGCAAGCGAGCAGCGGTAGTTACATAAAACACGAAGATGTCTGGGAATACTTGAGAAACTATACGGATCATTTCAAACTTCGCCAGTATATACAGGTATTTTGTATAAAATTTTCATCATAATTTAACACAGAATGATGTATAAATGGGCGTATATGATGTTTTATTAGTTCAGCAGCAACGTAGAAAAAATAAAACCATTGCCCGATCTGAAATGGCTCGTTGTTACACAAAATTTGGATAATAAAACGAGAAGCGAAACGACGTGCGATGCCGTACTCGTATGCAATGGGTGAGTGAAAACATCACCATCTATATTTCTGTTGTACTTCAAATATATATATCAATATGATGTTCATTGTTACGCAGACACGACGTCAAAGGATACACGCCAAAAATTTGGGGAATCGAGAGTTTCACCGGAAAGGTATTACACAGCCACTTGTATCGCAAACCAGAGCCGTTCGCCAATCAGAGGGTGGTCGTATTAGGCGCCTCTTACTCAGGTGTCGACATCAGCGTCGACGTTACCTCGACAGCTCAAAAGGTTTACCTCAGTCACCGACACGACAAGTGAGTATTATAAATAATTTTGATAAATAATTACAGATACAAAGTAATCGAATATTTGCAGACTTCCCAACGTATTTCCATCCAATCTGGAACAGGTGCCGGGTGTGGTTGGAGCTGAGGGTGCTGAACTCGTCCTCAGCAACGGAACAAAAATACACACGGATGCTTTGATATTTTGTACCGGCTATCGTTACGACTTTCCATTTCTCGACGAAAGCAGTGGCATCGTCGTCGAGGATGGCACATACATACGCCCGATTTACAAACACATGATCAACATCGAGTATCCGACTATGGCAGTCGTCAATATGCTTCAACCTAGCTTTCATTTTCGAATACCTCACGCTCAGGTATACATTTCTTAGTTGTAAAAATTGTTCGTTTATGGAATTAACTTATACGATTTATTCGCAAAGGCAAATTACTTCAGAGCTGTTTTACGCGGAGAGTTGAAACTACCGAGTCGCGAGGAGATGTTGATCGATGCTCAATTACCAGCGAATGTATCGATAAGCAAGGCTCACAATTTGCAGTACCAAAAATTCTACGACTATTTCGACGAACTTGTACTCGCGGCCGATGGTCATCGTTTGCCATGGTGGTTCGCTCCAGCCACTGATGAAATTGATAAGTCAATCGTCGATGATCCCGTGCACTTCAGGGATAAGAAGATGGTGATACACGAGGATAATCGAACCGTTGAGTTTGTTTAGGTGTTCGATATTTTATAAGCCAGTGTTTAAATTAAGGAAAATCATTTAACAATAAAATCGATAAATGTAAAAAATTACTATAAAACATTTTGAATAAACATAATTCCCTTGAAAAAAGACCTTTAATTTTTTTAATAGTACTTCTGTGCTAAATTAAATCTACCGAAATACTATTAGATTGCAAAATGAAATTCAACCAAAAGGATTTTTTATTGTTTTAAGGTACGAAAACATGGTTCACTGAAATATAGCAAATGGAGAGAATTGATCGCGGCCTTCCTACGGCTGATGATTTTCCAAAAATATAGATAATAAGCACTGATGGAATTATCAGTAATAAAAATTCATATGCCGGGTATGACTAATTAATCTCAACGCGTTCGGTGCTGTCGTATCTTGAAAATAAAATAATGATTTCCATATTCCATCTTTGATTAAGTACGATCACATTCTGTTTCGGTTGCTTTGTGTAATCAAAAATGGCATCTGCGGATAACGAATTTAGTGTTTGAATTCTTTATCAGATGTACCGAACGTTCTGAGCTCGATGACATATAGCGTTGGTAATATTTTCGAGCACCCATAATATTATAATCGTTCGAAGCTGCCTACCAGTGAAAACCAAGAGCTCAAGTGACTTATGCGTAACAATGTGAGTATAGAAATGAAATTGACGAATATCAGATGAAATAACTTTACGTATTGTATATTTTATGTCACCATAAATCATGTCGAATCTAAAAATTGCGTTCAATTTTATGCCAGTTTCATCCTGATAAAATTCATCGATGTCATAATAACTTTTACGCATTCAACAAAACCTCGAAATCGCACCTTTTGACCTTTATTGCCTCTACTCGAGCCTGAATTTATTTTCTTTCAAGATAAGAAAGACGATAAAATATCATTTTGTACGTTTGACGATGCATGCGGTAGCAACAGTTCGCGAGCATAAATTTTTTAACTTTAAGTTTCTCATCATAAAGTCGCTAAGTCGCGTTGCATCTCATTGGGATAAATATGTAAGTTTTACAGTAATAATTTAATATTAACAGTTTTCATTTTATTTTTGCAAGCATGTATATTTCACTGTTTTGCCGACTAATTATGTGTGATGACTGTGTACTTTACAAAAATTAGATAATTCCTGAAGAATATCAATGAATATATTGATGTATTGTTATAGGTGGAAAACGCCATTCATACTCCTATTGCTAAGTTTTGCTGTAACTAGCCAAACGACCAAGAAGCGGGTGTGCATTGTCGGAGCAGGCCTTTCTGGATTAGTCGCGACAAAATCCTTTAGCGATTATCCAAATGAATTTGAGACTGTCGTCTTCGAAAAGAACTCTGACGTTGGTGGATTGTGGATCTACACGGATAGCACTACTGTTGATGAGCATGGCTTGCCAGTCCACAGTAGCATATACAAAAGCTTACGGTAATGCTCAATCTAATTGGACTTGCAAAAAGTTTTTTTTTTGCTCGGTAAATGCTTGAAGCAATCAGTTTTACAGGATACTCCGACAAATAATAGCGTCTTCTACTATAAAGGCAAATTATTTTCATTTTAAGCAAATGAGTTATATTACTTTTATTTCAATATACAGAGCAAATACCGTAAAAGAGACTATGATTTTCCCTGATTATCCAGACTTTGGAGATGAATCGAGCAATGGTCGTTTCTTCAAACACGAAGTTTTTTTGAAATACCTTAGAAACTACACTGATCACTTCAACCTTCGTCGATACATACAGGTAGAGTCGTACATATATTATATCATAAACCTAGTAGACTTAAATGAAACTTTGAATTTCCAATACTCTCTTAAGTTCAACACCAACGTAGAAAAAATAAAGCCGTTGTCTCATCTCAGATGGCTGATTGTCTGGCGAAATTTAAACAATAACAACATAAGCAAAGCGACTTGTGATGCTGTCGTAGTGTGTAACGGGTGAGTAGAAACATTGAACTGATTAAGCAGATGTATATCACTATATAAAAATTGATCTTCCACATTTAACATCAAGGCACAACGTCAAAGGATACATACCAAAAATTTCCGGAATCGAGAGTTTTACAGGGCAAGTATTACACAGCCATATATACCGCAAACCAGAACCATTTGCCAATCAGACAGTGGTGGTATTAGGCGCTAGTCATTCAGGTGTCGACATCAGCGTCGACGTTAGCTTAGCAGCTGAAAAGGTTTACCTCAGCCACAGGCACGACAAGTGAGTATTATAAATCAATTGATAGGAGCTTGCAGATAGAAGCTAACTCAACATACTTTCAGACTTCACGGCGCTTTTCCAAAGAACATAGAACAGGTGCCAGGAGTGGTTGGAGCTGAGGGTGCTGAACTCGTCCTCAGCAACGGAACAAAAATACACACGGATGTTTTGATATTTTGTACGGGCTATCGTTATGACTTTCCATTCCTCGACGAAAGCAGCGACATCGTCGCCGCCGAAGGTGGCAAGTACGTTCGCCCAGTTTACAAGCACATGATCAACATCGAACATCCGACCATGGCTATTATCGCTTTGCCCTTGCGGGTCATAACTGTTATGTCGATACCCGCTCAGGTATGAATAATCTTTCGTTTTGTTTGCTTATATGCAGAAATCAACTGATGTACTTATATATATTTGTGCAGGTAAATTACTTTAGAGCGGTGTTGTGCGGCAAGTTGAACTTACCGAGTCGCGAGCAGATGTTGCTCGAGGCTGAAATATCAACCAATGGATCCACGGGCAAAAGCCACATTACATCTTTCGATGAGTTTTTTGAATATTACGACGAACTGGTAATCCCGGTAGATGGTAAACGTTTGCCTTGGTGGGTTGCTCCGTACATGGATAGTTTTTTAAAACTCATGTTCAACGATCCGATATACTTTCGAAGCAAGAGATGTGTAATACATGAAAATAATCAGACTGTCGAGTTCGTATAGGCCTGATTCGATTTCGACCACGCATGTTATGACTGTGAGGCTCGAAATAATTGAATAGGGTTTTATAGTGAAACACAACAGAATACGTATTTAAAAATTAAAGTGTAATAATATTATCGCTTCTAGCGATGAATGCGATTACTTCCTTAAATCAACAAAATCCGCATTTTTATGTAATAACTGCCATATTAAAATTACTATTATAAATTGATTAATAATCATATGGTTTTTGGTAAGTAAAAATTTTACAAGTCGTGAGACAAGTGCAACTTTGATCAAGCTTCAAGAAAACATTTTTTCAACCTTTCACTGTAAGTCATCAGTTGAAGAAGGAAATAATTTTTAATCAGTCTCAATTGTTAGGAGGTAGCCCACTTTTTCATCTACTACTATAACTTGTTCTCTTACGAGAATAAGCTTTAAGCTAAATTCCCACTGTAGATTGAACTTATACCATACCATCGGTATTGTCATATATGTTGCAACGCGCTGTATAAGTCAGATGGATTCGGATAATATTCATCGAACTATAAAGATAATTTTTTTTTTTCGCAGTCTGAAAACTCAAGATCACACCGCCAGCATACGAAACTGGAGTTATTTGATTGCTAAGATAACATAGTGATAACACGTACATTGTTCGTTTCATAAATTATAGCGACGAATTTCACGGCAACTCTGCTAATAATGTTTCCTCAATTTGAATTATGCTAACATTGAGACACGAACTTGACGCGTGAACTTGATATAAAATTTAAAAAAATCGTAAAACCGTCACTTGATTGCACCATTTTTCTTGTTTTGTAGAATTAAAAATTCGACGAAAACTTGGACGAAAGCATATGGAAGATTTTGGCCGATTAAACGCCGCAAACAAATTTGTATTTTTTCCATATTAAAAAAAAAACCCTAGTCCGTTCCAAATTGGTTTAATCGATCAAAGTATGATTTAGCGATATCTTATCATTTTTCATTTAGAAAAAGATAAGACACAATAAAATCGTCCTCATTTTTTTCTTGCAGTCAAACTTTTCGTGATGAAGTGTTCATACAATGTGTTGCTACGCATAAGGATAAGCATGTAAGTATATTTAAACATTATTTTAAATTGGTTTTCAAGTACATAAAATTGTCCGAAAATTCAAGTACGTAAAAATTACAGTTCTTAATACATGTATTTTAAAGCACTAAGAGTTGCCAACTGGCACAACAAAAGCTCTACAATAAATTAAATCAATATGAAGAAATACCTTATACTCCTTTGAAATATCTTCAACGATAGACGAATATCAGAATAGGAATTACTATATTGATTTTAGGTGTAAAACGTCACTCATACTGCTACTCATAAGTTTTGCTGTGAATGGCCAAATGACGAAAAAACGAGTGTGCATCGTCGGGGCAGGCGTTTCAGGATTAGTCGTGGCTAAATATTTCAGCGAGTACCCAGATGAATTTGAAACTGTCGTTTTCGAAAAGAATTCGGACGTCGGTGGATTGTGGATGTACTCGGACAACACTACTGTCGACGAGCATGGCTTGCCCGTTCACATTAGTGTCTACAAAAGCTTACGGTAATGCGCCATTGATTTAAAACTTTAACTTTTGAAAAGACTCGATTCATGAACTACTCGGGCCGAAACTTGAAAACTATTCGTTGAAATCTCATCGTGATTCCCTCAAGGCATTATAAAATTAGGAGACCGGTTTTTTGCTCATTATCATCAATATTATTATACAGAACGAACGGCATAAAGAACACTACAACTATTCCTGACTATCCAAATTTCGGAGATGAGTCCACTAATGGTCGTTTCATAAAACATGAAATAGTTTTAGAATACCTCAGGAACTATACCGACCATTTCAACCTTCGTCGGTACATACAGGTAGAAACTTAAGGCATTATTATACGATACTTGAATGAACCAAGCAGATTAAAATATAATTTGAAATTTCCAACTCCCTCTCCAGTTCAGCACCAACGTGGAGAAAACAGAGCCAATGCCTCATCTGCAATGGCTCACTGTCACGCGAAATTTGAACAACAAAAAGATAAGCAAAACGATATGTGACGCTGTGGTAGTATGTAACGGGTGAGTAGAGAGTGTAAATACGTGTATAATTCAATATGTCAATCGATGCACTATATGTTTAACGTAGGCAGAACTTCAAAGGCTACATACCAGAAATTTCCGGGATCGAAAATTTCACCGGGCGAGTACTGCACAGTAACGTGTACCGTAAACCAGATCCATATGTCAACCAGACAGTGGTGGTATTAGGCGCTGGGTTCTCGGGTATTGACATCAGCATCGACATTAGCTCGGTAGCTCGACAAGTTTACCTCAGTCACCGGCAAGACAAGTGAGTATTATAAAGAATTTGATATAGGAGCATGCAGATAGGAACGAATTTAATACATATATATTTATATGCAGGCTGGCCGGTGCTTTTCCATCCAACTTGGAACAGGTGCCAGGAGTGGTTAGAGCCGAGGATGGTAAACTCATTCTCAGTAATGGTACGAAAATACCAGTGGACACATTGATATTAGCTACTGGCTATGTTTTGGACTATCCTTTTCCCGACGAGAATAGTGGCATAGTCGTCGAAGGCGGCAAGTACATTCCTACGATTTACAAGCATCTGATCAACATCGAGCGTCCGACCATGGCCATCGTCGACTTAGCCAAAACTGGCTTTCATTTCCAAATATCCCACGTTCAGGTATAAGCTCGTAAATAATTAATTATTTATTTTTCTAGTTGAGCCGAAAGTTAACTGATATATATTTGCGCTTATTTCGGAGCTGTGTTGCGCGGCGAGGTGAGCTTACCGAGTCGCGAGCAGATGCTGCTCGAAACTGAAATGGCAGCGAATGCAACCTCACGTAAAGGCCACATTACAACGTCCGATGAGTTTTTCAAATACTATGACGAGCTCGTACATGAGGCTGGTGGTATACCTTTGCCGTGGTGGGCCGCTCTTTATCAAAAAAAAGTTGTAGAACTGTCTTCCAGTGATCGTGTAAACTTCCGCGAGAAGAGGTTTGTCATACATGAAGCTAATCGAACTGTCGAGTTCGTTTAGGTCTTGAAATGGTCATGAATCAAGAGTTTTAGATATGGTACGGTCGATTATGGGAATTCATATCGAAAATTTATTTGTTACAACCGAAAATATGGTAGAAAATAAACACAAGTTGCTTATTGCTGTCAATGATTATAATGAGTTGTCGATTTCTTTCAAAACCAATAAAATATAATTTAACACCTCTATTATAATAAATTAATTGAGCTACATAACGGGGATAATAAAATTAAATGACCAGATTTATTTCTAATAAACTTTTGTTACAAATCCACGATCGTATAATGAATAAGCGAACGAATTATTTATTACAGTAAAAATGGTAAGTATTACAATATGTAAAAAATTGCACTTTTGGCGTTCTTGTTGAACCTCGCAATTATCTTTTCTCAAGATAAGGATAGCGATACCAAATAAACAAATTAAATGTTTTTTTCAGTTGTAGCGACGACATTGCAACTTAAAATTTTACTACTTTCCGGCTTATACTAGTCAGTATTATCAACGTAAAGCGTCTACATTGCGTTGTATCATTTAGAATAAATATGTAAGAGTCAAGTATTGTTTCATTATAAATATACGAAATCTATAACGACAACAAATTATAATTATCATATGAGTATTGCATAAAAATTGACGAATATGAAAATAGATATTGATATATTAATTATAGGTGGAAGAAGTTATTAACACTATTATTGATAAATGTCACGGTAAATGATGAAACGACAAAAAAGAGGGTGTGCATTGTCGGGGCAGGACTTTCTGGTCTTGTCGCGACTAAATATTTCAGCGAGTACCCAGATGAATTTGAAACTGTCGTTTTCGAAAAGAATTCGGACGTCGGTGGATTGTGGATCTACACGGACAGCACGACTGTCGACGAGCATGGCTTGCCTGTGCACAGTAGCGTCTATAAAAATTTACGGTAACACGTGATTTAATTGAACTATGAAATAGTTTTCGTTCTTTGTTTCACTTGCAAAATTTTTAGTTGCACTTACTATAAATTTTGTTACTATTTTATCATGCAGAACAAATGGCGTAAAAAACGTTATAGTTTTCCCGGACTATCCACAGTTGGGAGATGAGTCGAGCAATGGTCGTTTTTTGAAACACGAAGTTGTTTTAGAATACCTCAGAAATTATACCGATCATTTTAATCTTCGCCAATACATACAGTTCAACACCAACGTAGAAAAAGTAGAACCACTGTCTCACCTGAGATGGCTCACTGTCACGCGAAATTTAAATAAAAAAAAGATAAGCGAAACGACATGTGACGCTGTGGCAGTATGTAACGGGTGAGCACGAACTCTAATTGTAAGTACATGTATGTCACTATATTTATAAATTCATGCACCCCGTTTGATGTAGGCATAACTTCAAAGGGTACATACCGAAAATTTGGGGGATCGAGAGTTTTACCGGGCGAGTATTGCACAGTCACGTGTATCGCAAACCAGAGACGTTTGCCAATCAGACAGTGGTTGTGTTGGGCGCTTCGATCTCGGGTACCGATATCGGCATCGACGTCAGCTCGCAAGCTCGAAAGGTTTATCTCAGTCATAGGCACGACAAGTGAGTATTATGAATAAATTTATAGATAAGAAGCTTGCAGACGAAAACTAACTCAATATTACTTGCAGACTTCCCGGTGTCTTTCCGTCCAATTTGGAACAAGTACCAGGCGTGGTTGGAGCAGAGGATGACAAACTCGTCCTCAGCGATGGCACAAAAATACGCGCGGATACATTGTTATTTTGTACAGGGTATGTGTACGACTATCCATTTCTCGATAAAAACAGTGGCATTGTCGTTAAAAATGGCAAGGATGTTCAGTATACTTACAAATATGTGATCAATATCGAGCGTCCAACCATGGCCATCATCGACTTAACTTATCGTGGCTTACATTTTGAAGTAGTCCACGCCCAGGTACACGCTTACAAACCTTTTGATATTGTCCTTTTATGCAAAAATTAATTTTCAACCTCTGCAGGTGAATTACTTCAGAGCGGTATTGCGTGGCGAATTGGAATTGCCGAGTCGCGAGCAAATGTTGCTCGAGGCTCAAATGCAATTGGCTAAGGAACCCCCGGGCAAAGGTCCTATTACATCGTTCGATGAGTTTTTCAAATATTATGACGAACTCGTGCTTCCGGTTCATGCTAAACGATTGCCATGGTGGGCTGCTCCTTACATCGATAAGTATGATGATGTGGCTTCGAAATATCCCGCGAACTACAAAGACATGAAGTTTGTGATACACGAAGCTAATCGAACTGTCGAGTTCGTTTAGGCTTTGGTATCATTGAAATCTCCGATCTCATTCAGTTTATTTGTTGTAATAAAATATATATAACTAACACTATTACTTATATTAAATTAATATATTGATACAAGGTTGATTTACAATTTCATTTCATTTGCATAAGGTTGTGATGCACAACATCATTTTAGTTCCGTAGCCCCCAATGTGTTAACTAAAAATCATCACGGCTTGTTAAAGATCCGTAGTGTGATTTTCAGGCCCACCACGTATTTGAAGTTGCTTATGTCTGACCATTCTTCACACCTAATTGATACATGAGAAAACATCATTATAAAAAATAATACGAAAGCTATTTTAATAAAACAGATTATAATACTTGCCGCTGGCCACATGGTACTCAACTTCGGGTCGCCGCGCGATTAAAAACATACTTTTTGTCTTCCACTCGCTCGTAATAAAAAAGTTATGTTTGGATCGAAGCGAAAAAACTTGGAAGTATTCTTCAGATGATCTACTTTCTTGTAGTCATTGTCCGATTTGATTGTTTACTTTTATTTGTCCAGAAAAAATTATAACCTCAAAAATTTCAAAATGCATAACTTTGATGAACAAAGAGCACCTGGCCATAGAACCACCTGTAACGTCGACGACAACATTTTTGTTGCTATTGAAGATACCACCATAATTCTACCCATTTTGTATCCATTTTGTATTTGGCGGATGGAAAGTAATGCTTTTTATGTAATTTTCAGTGAAAAATATAGTTGTTATTTCATCGTTATATCTCCATAAGGAAATTGACATCATTGAATAATATAATTTTCTGATCACAATAATTGTTAAAAAATTCAATGTTCTCTTTTTGATTTGCAGTAATAACTGTGCTGATGATATTTTTGTCGCAACTACATAGAATCCATGCTATCTTGGAATTTTATGGCCGATTACATCAATATAGCAATTAGATAAGTATATTTCTTGTAGATAAGTATCTTTCAAGATAAGACCAAACGATAAAATATTATGTTGAAAATATAAAAGTGCAACAATAATAATTTATTATGTGCTACGTGAATTTGTATTTCTCTAACGTCTGAAGATTTTGTATTTAGTTTTAAGTATGTTTTTGGAAAGTATACTAGTTGTGAAAGTTGAGCATCTGGGAGAAAGCGAAGGATCGGAAGGGTAATAAATAATGTGCGCGGCAGATTTTCCGCAGTGTGGGACTAGAGTGAGTGAGTGAGAGAGAGAGAGAGAGAGAGAGAGAGAGAGCGATGCGCATTTTGGGCCTTTACTGCATTCTCAACAATCAGTCAGGAACAGGACAGGTCAGAGTGCAGTCGCGGGGTAGTGCGATTGTAGTCTGTGGTACAGTCAGTTAAAGTTGTATAAGTTCACTGTATTTCTATTTTATTTTTCATTTAATAAATCACCAGTTTTAGCTTATTAAATAAAGACACCTTTTTTGACAAACATCCCACGCATTTATAACAGAATTCCCACATATTATTTTGTACGTTTCACGATTCATGCGGTAGCAACAGTTCGTGAGCATACGTTTTTAACTTTAAGTTTCTCATCATAAAGTCGTCAAGTCAAGTTGCATCGCATAGGGGTAAATATGTAAGAAACAGTGTTCATTATTTTTTCAAGCATGTATACTTCACTTTTTTGTCGACTAAATGTGCGTGATGATAAGTACCTTAAAAAAATTAGATAATTTCTGAAGAATATCAATGAATATATTGATGTATTTTTATAGGTGGAAAACGTCATTCATACTCCTGTTGCTAAGTTTTGCTGTAACTAGCCAAACGACCAAGAAGCGGGTGTGCATTGTCGGAGCAGGCGTATCTGGATTAGTCGCGACAAAATCCTTCAGCGATTATCCAAATGAATTTGAAACTGTCGTCTTCGAAAAGAACTCTGACGTCGGTGGATTGTGGATTTACACGGACAGCGCTACTGTTGATGAACATGGCTTGCCTGTTCACAGTAGTATGTACAAAAATTTATGGTAATGTGACTTATACTTTTAAAGGAGCTTTCGTTCAGTACTTATTTGGATGAAAGCATCGAAAGATAAATGTTAATGAAAAGTTTTAATAAAACGATTACTTGAATGCGCAATGATCTTATATGATTATAACGTGTTGAGAATTGTTCTACATTTTAACGGTCTTCGCTTGATTATAACAGCATATATTTTGGGAATTTCTTTTATTTATTAAACTATGCTAAATATTTGCAAAAAATTCCGAATTTTCAATTAATAGTTGGAGCTATATATTTTACTGATTATCATTGCTTCTATTTTATTTTGCAGGACAAATACCGTAAAAGAACTTACGACTATTCTTGATTATCCAGACTTTGGAGATGAAGCGAGCAATGGTCGTTTTCTGAAACACGAATACGTATTAGAATATCTCAAGAACTATACTGACCATTTCAATCTTCACCGCTACATAAAGGTATATAGAGTCTATCAAATGTATTTAAATATGATATGTAATTTTTAATTTTTAACTTATTCAGCTCAATACTAACGTAGTAAAAGTACAGTCATTGCCTCAACTGAGATGGCTCATTACTACACAAAACTTGAAAACTTCAAAGAGAAGTAAAACAATTTGTGATGTTGCGGTGTTATGTAATGGGTGAGTAATATATTTCCTAAGAGATAATATTGAAAAGATAATTGACGAGAACTTAGTACACAAACTTATAAATTGATGCTCTTATATCGTCGGGTCAGTGGAAAAAAATCCCACCTCCAATAAGAAAACACACATCCATTTTTTCCAATTAAAATTACATTTAAAAAGTGGACGTGTGTGTTCTTATTGGAGGTGGGATTTTTTTCCACTGACCCAAGGATATATTCAATTATAGCCACAATGTCAAAGGATATGTACCGAAAATTTTGGGCATCGAGAATTTCAGAGGGCAAGTGTTGCATAGCCACGTGTACCGCAAACCGGAGCTGTTTGCCAATCAGACGGTGGTTATTTTGGGTGCTTCTTATTCGGGTACCGACATTAGCATCGACCTCAGTTCGCTAGCTAAGAAAGTTTTTCTCAGCCACAGACACGACAAGTGAGTATAAATTATTTGATAAATAATTGGAGATATAAAGTTATCGGATATTTGCAGACTTCCAGGTGCCTTTCCGTCCAACTTGGAACAAGTACCAGGTGTGGTCGGAGCCGAGGGCGGTGAACTCGTTCTCAGCAACGGTACAAAAATACCAGCGGATGCTTTGATATTTTGTACGGGCTATCGTTACGACTTTCCATTCCTCGACGAAAGCAGCGACATCGTCGCCGCCGAAGGTGGCAAGTACGTTCGCCCAGTTTACAAGCACATGATCAACATCGAACATCCGACCATGGCTATCATCGCTTTGCCCGTGCGGACCATACTTTTTCAGTCGGCACCCGCTCAGGTATGAATAATCCTCCGTTTTGTTTGCTTATACGCAGAAATCAACTGATGTATATATATTTGCGCAGGTAAATTACTTTAGAGCGGTGTTGCGCGGCAAGTTGAACTTACCGAGTCGCGAGCAGATGTTGCTGGAGGCTGAAATATCAACCAATGGATCCACGGGCAAGAGCCACATTACATCATTCGATGAGTTTTTGAAATATTACGACGAACTGGTAATCCCAGTACATGGTAAACGTTTGCCTTGGTGGGTTGTTCCTTGCGTGGATATGCTTAAAAAGCTGGCTTCCGAGGATCCTGTGCACTATAAGGTCAAGAGACTTGTGATACATGAAAATAATCGAACCGTCGAGTTTGTTTAGAACTTAAAATTACTCACGAACGACTGTTTTTTTGTGTACGTATGGTCACAAATAAGAAACAATATTGTAAATTGGTTATAAATTGGTAATATATTTCAATTAAAAATAAAAAAATTTATTTACTAAGATTTCAAATTTTGTACTTTATTGTCATGATAAAGCTTTATTTATTTATTTTAGAAACAAATGAAACAGACTTTAATATCACTGCACTGTAATATGCAAGTTGCGAGATCTTCATTTTTTTAACATTCCGCGACATAGTGACCGAGAATCGAAAGAAAATAGTAGGCTTCTGCAAAGGCTCGGCTAGGCTCGGGCTCGAATATAAAACCTCGAGCTGGCTCGAGCTTAGCTCGAAGCTCCGAGCCCACCCGAGCTTTCCGAGCAGCTCGAACTTTCGAGCTTTAGAGCGGCTCGAGATTTTAAGCTCTCAAATTATTTTACGCGTAGAGTCTATAAATATGTGTTAAAAAGCCGGATTTACTTTTATTTTCAAGTTTTCCAACTATTCGAATTATGTTACC
>JAWWMK010015335.1:0-21183 GCA_035047105.1 Galeopsomyia nigrocyanea
ATTATACAAAACGGAAAATTTCAGAAATGTTACATATTGTTTCAACTGACAAACATTTAAATAAAAGAGAAGATGTTTAAAATCTCAGCGTTATTTATAAAAGTCTCTTTAAAAAAAATTTAACGTTGACAGGCCTTATAAACATGCCAGCAGCAGCATCAACAACTATCTTTCTCCCAAAACCCTTCAATGCCTGCAGAGTCGTTAAAAACTTGGCTACTAGAAGAGTATTATAGCCGTTTGCTCCCGCGAGAAGAAGAAGAAGAAGAAGAGTTTTGGACGCTGCTGGCACGCCGGAAAAGAGCAAAAGAGACCGTTAGGTCGGAGCGACGCCAACAGCAGGCAGCAGCCAGCCAGCCAGCAGCAGCGTTGCCACAGCCACACAACCTCTCTCTCTATACTAAAACGCGTTCTCTCTCTTGCTGATTACGGACGAGTGCCGTCGCACCACCACCAGAAGAGCGATAAGCTCGTTACGACGCCCCTCGTAATATATAACCCGTGAGAGTAGTTTTCTTCTTTCTACCCGCGCGTAGCTTCTTCGCTTTTATATATTTATATCGATTGGTTGATGCCGATATAGATTCGACGACTCGCGATACAAGAGAAAGATGCTTTTACGTAACATCCGTGAAAAGAGCACGCATTTTTATCGATCTCGAGTCTTACACTCGTTGTCCCAGATGCGCTATATATATATATGCAGTAAAGAGTATCATTAAGAATTCATTAGAGTGGAATACTCTCCGTTATAGATTGACTAAATACCATATCGATATTTTTTGACTAAACAACAACAACAAAAAAACCCGGAATTATCGATTTACGAGTGCGATGCAAAAATTGGTTCATATCGCGCGTATCGTACAGGCGAAGCACGTAATCGCAGCAGCAGCAGCAGCGGCGCGGGCGGCGTGTTCTTATCAATATCGAGAGGACAGAGAGAGTGCCGCGTGAGCATGCATTATGGATATAACCGAGGGTAGGCAACAAACGCGATTTGGACTACCGAAACACACACACACACACATACGAGGCGAAAAGAAAGAAAGAAGCAGCAGAGTTTTGCGAACTGCCTATACATGTATGTATATGCCAGCAGCAAGCAGCAGCAGCAGCGAGAGCGGCACAGCTAATGCATATGCAGAAACCGACGCGACATAAATTCCACTCGCTGACTCCCTCTCTCAGCGTTTCCTCGCCGCTTCAGCTCGCGCAGCTTCGTTCTCTCTGTGGCTGCTGCTGCTGCTTTGTCTCACTCTCTCTCTCTCTCTCTCACTTCGTGTATCCTTTTCGTTTGTTCGCCCTCTCTCTCTCTCGGGTAGGTATAGGTATATACGAGTTTCGTGCGATCGCGCTGCACACTTGTTACGTACGAATTAGCGCGCCGTAATTAGCGAAAATAAGACGAGAGAGAGAAAGATTCTTTCGAAGAAGAAGACTTTCTGAATGGCAAGCAGCAGCAGCAGAGGCAGCCGCGTGAATAGTTCATCATCGCGCTCACAACGCAATTACTCGCAGTTTGCGTCCTGCAATTCAAGTTATTACCTCTCCCCCCGAGCAGCCAAGGATAAAGCGAAGCTACTTCGCGAAATATTCATAATCTCTCAGAGACGTTCTTGCACTCACTCTCTCTTTGCCCTTTGCACGTATACTACACATACACCGCGAGCAGTGTGATGCATGTAGTCTCTATATACTGCGTCAAAGAAACTGGCGCTTCGTCGTCATCAACTGCACGGCACCTACCTACTAGTCGGCTCATCAAAAGGATCCTTTCTCTCTCTCTCACACTCTCGAAAATTTTGCAGCTACACGCGCAGAAGCTCTCGCTCTCGCTCAACCGCCAGCAGCAGTAGCGCGGATTAAGCGAGCGCGAAATTCACCGAGACACGCATTTGCAACGTACGGAATTTGGGACAGATTTTTTTTTTCTTCTTTGCACGCTCGTGCGAGTTTCAAACGCCGCTTTAGAATCTCGCGCGGATCTTTCATTGCTTGAGTTTGAGAAAAGAAGAAGATGGGAGTTGTATGGTAAATTTGTTGCTAAAAAACCAAGAACAAGATGGAAAGCTATGATTATATATCCGTGAGCAAGAAGACGATCGGTTTCGTTTCCCACGAACTACACGATGGTTATAATCTACATGCTGAAATATAGCACCTTTTTCACTTATATATATTCGTGCGCAGTTTCATCCATTTAATATCGCGAAGTTGCAGCAGCAGCAGACTTCAAAGAAGAAACCCATATATAATCGGAATATGGATCGACTTGCAGTCTTGATTTAATATTATAGCGCCGCCGACGAAGTTCGATGAAATCGTCGTATATATAGCTGCCAATTCAATATACCGTAACGACATGAAACTCAAGCCTCGTTATAAAAATTCAAGTTGTATTGAAATTTATTCGGTGACTATTAAGTTGTTCCACGCTATATACACAACACAGCGGTAAATTTGATTATTTTACAACGTCAAGAGGTCAACAGTAATATAACTTGTGTCTGTAAGTGTTGTCCTCGCAAACTTTAATGACACTGTCAAAAGTTATACGAGCTGTTACAACTAAACTATCAATCGGCGAATTGAATAAATACACACGATGTTTACACGACGAATGAAATGTCAACAATTTTGAGAACACCGCAACGAATATAAAGTGTATTATTGAGTAATCGACGAAATTGATTTTTACAGTGAACCGTAATTATACAGTCCGTGTAAAAAGAACGCGCAGACACGTCTGTGTGAAAGAATACGCAGTAGGAGAGCGAGGAGCTAAATCTGAATATTAATGCAGGTATATAGGTATCCCAAAAGGAATGAGAGGACGAAAGTACACCGACGGAAAGAGAAAAGAAATCTAAAATTGAAACGGGGGGGTAAAGGTATATCGTTGTGAAAAATCTATGGGTTTGCTTCGACTTCAATGCCGTTACTTTAAACACCCACCCACCCACTCCGCAACAAAGGTATGCGAATCGGACGTGCATTGATTTATCGGCGATGAAAATTTTCACTGCAGTTGGGTTGCAAAACTTTCGATTGATCTCGTAAACAACCAAAAGTCTTTGGCAAATAGATTCTCCCTGATACAAGCCATTTCCTATAGCCCATCATGCAACAACAACGAGAAAGAAGAAGGCCGCGCGCGCGAGCGTGTTTTTTCTTTCTGTCTCTCTCTCTCTCTCTCTCTCTCTCTCTCTCTCTCTCTCTCTCTCTCTCTCTCTCTCTCTCACTGTCTTGGACTGCGCGGCGGCGGTGCGGCCGAAACGAAACAGGTTTGGCCGTATATACGATCTCGCTTTCTACCTCGAGGTGCTGCTGCTGCTATATATGCTTGCTGCCTGCTAAAGAAAAGGCGCGCAGGCATGTTATTCCTTATTATAAGCCGGGAGGATTCCTCGAAAAGCCCGAGGAGCCGAGAGCGGCCGAATCGATAAACAGCCGAGCGCGTAAAGTAGCCTTTTCACTATCCTCAGACTCACTCTCTTATAACATTGGGCCTGTGCATATTTATAAAGACCCTTTTCTCTCTCTCATTCGTGTCTGCGTTGCGCAATTGTAGCTTATCTTATACCTATATAGTCGCGGACACGCAGCTATTTCAGAGATTGTTATTCCGAGAAATGCAGCTTTCCTAATTTGTTTCAGACGTTTATACACATACTTGTGTCTTGTTCATCGTTTAGCTTCGTTATCTTTCATCTGAGCTCGAACATTTATATATGTTTTTTGTTTCTTTCATAACGAAAACAATTTGCTGTAACGAAATGCGGCCGCTAACTCGTTCAAGGTATATACGCGTTACTTTCTACTTGTTAGCATAATTCTTTTTTTTTTTTAGTTCATTTTACAACGATGCAGCTGGAATTTATTTGAAAACGGGAATAAGTCGTAAGAAGTACTTTAATATGATGGGTATTAATTTGTGATTGTATCATTTGATTTGAAGATTTCTCGAACAGTCGGTGTTTAGAGTCATTAGTAACATTCTTTTCTTAAATGCTAACGGGCTCTCGTCTTTACGAAATATAATGTGCCTCGAAATAGACTTTCTTTGTCTTCGGAATGAAATGTGGTTGAAGTTTTTTCAACGGCCAATGTAATATGTTTCGCTTCAGTGTCGAAATGCGTGTATTGAATACAACATAAGAACATTTTTAGTTGTATATATCAAAGAATTATCGATAAGTTTTCATTAATTATTAGCATGTTGATGAAACTCATTATCTCTTAATCCTTCTTTTTTTTACATTCTCCATAAATAATCCTCTTTTCATAAATTTGTGCTTAGCGTAATACAAAATGAAAATCAAACAAAACCATACGTAAGATTAATAATGGTACAGTAATGACGATGATAGTGATGAATGAGAACTCATCAAAACGCCTACAAAAATAAAATATCCTGAAAAAAGCGCATATGATGTCGTTTTTTTTTTTGCTGCTGGTAATGTACCTACAAAATGATGAGTACGGCGAATGTAAGTTTGCCGTTGAATGAAAAGACTCGTAGGGGAAATGAGCGAGGGAAATGCGAAGTGTGGCGCCTGATAATAATTTTCGGATTATCCGCGAGGCGCGCAGAATTCAAAGAGAGGCGTGTCACCCCTTTGAGAGGAAAAAATGTTCCGAAATGACATATTTCGGAAAAGTTTCGAGTTTTGCTCTTAAATTCACACCGACAACGATAGCAAATGTTTTCGATTATTCGAATAATACTTGCTCGATGGACTATAAATCGCATACACTGCAATAATCAATCACGTGGCTTTAATTGCCGATCGCTATTTACCGTGCAAAAGTTTCTCGAATGAGCTCGCTCGAATGTAAAACTTTGATATGAAAGACAAAAATCAACGAGAGCCGCGGCGGCGACACGCCTTTCTTCCTCGAACCCCACACTTATACATTGCCCTTTTATATATGTATATTATACCGCGATAATCACGAAAATACTCGCAGCACCTTCAATTAGCCCAATGCGCCTTTGTGTAATCAAGTATTGTGTCGTTCACGCACACACGCGTCAAGTGCATCGAGGTGTCTGTCTTATTCAACCGAGGCGATCAATTGAAAATGCTGCGAATGGCATTCTGACGATGGACGTTGGATTGTGTGCTGTGTGATCGCCCGATTATTAATATTTACATAACAATACATCATAATGTACAAGCTAAAAAAAAAAAAAGATTTTTTGCCATTGACATCACACAAAGGAGAGACGAAGAGAGGTAGGTGCACTGTATATACACACACACGCACGTACACACAGAGACATTATTACATAATAGCGCGGCTCTCCCTGTGCGAGGCTACAGTTGAGCGATGAAACTGTAAGTAAAAGAGGTCCGTAAATTATTACGTCTAATCGCGTAATTATATTTTCATAGGAGTTTGGTACACTCATTATACTTGCACTTGAGAGCACAAATCTATACCGTAATTTGAAATTGCGGGCAGCTTTATCGAGCAGGTGCTAATGTTCAATGCATTTGCATCTATACGAATGTAACGGACTTTTGCCGTTTATTCTTAACGTTCGACTTGCAATGTACGAGAAGTTAAATCTAGAGTTTATTTTTCAAAGTCTGTTTTGAGAAGGAGGAAAGTAAGTTAGTACACTTGTTATCGGCAAACAAAGCTGCGTGCGTCAAAGAACTCTGCATACAAAGGGTTTGCCAACGTCAAAGGGTCAAACGCGCGCGAGCGGCAAATTCGATTGAAAGGTATCCGCGATTTCCATCGAAATTCGGCCAATGTTCGTCGTAGTCCTTGGTTAATTACGCGGAGGTTGCATACTCATTAAACGGGGCCATATGTGATTGGCCGGCAAAGCGACTGCCGGCGATGTTATATACAGTTATATACGTACAAGTGCACTACTGCTCACGTCCGTCTCTCCCGCAGTTTGTGTGTCGCGGAACAAAAGAAGAGTGAAAGAATAGAGGAGGTCTCTCACGCTACTCACTTCATTTTGGAGGAAAGCCGAGTCGGCGGCGTTGTTGGCTGCTAGAAATGATCTTCGTTGTCGCCGGCTTCAGGCAGTCACGGCACGCACATATATACAACACTGGCCAACAGCCTCTGTTGTTTCTCTCTCTCTCGCTCTTTTGATTGATTATTTGATCGAGAGAGATCTCGGAGGTACATAAACACAATACACACTCTCGCACAGTTAAAAAAACACAGATTTGGAGAATAACACTGGCTAGCTGCTGACTAGGGGGTTAGCGGCGCATGCACGGCACAGCCGCCGCCGCCGCCACCTCCTCCTCCTCCCGGCGTCGCCGCCGCCGCCGCCGCCCAGACGCTGCACCCTCGTTGCTGCTGCTGCTGCTGCCGCGGCTGCTGCTGCTGCTGTGTTGGTATTGTGATGCACTATCTCGTGAGAGCAAGACGACTGCACTGTTGTTGTCACACGATCGTGCGGATATGACGATGGTATTAAAAGGGGCAGAGAGAGAGAGACCGAGAGCGGGCGCGCGCACTTTTTTTTCAACACACACACCCACGATGATCGAGCCGCCGCCAGCACGCGCTAGCTCTCTTTCTCCTCGCGCGCCGTCTCTCTCGCACTATCTCGCTCTCGCAAGCCGAGTGCTTCGGTGCAGCAGACTTTCCAGACTGAGCGCCAGAAGCGAGACGAGCCGTGCCCCGTAAGCCTACACTGCTGCCAACCCGAGCGACGTCGCGTACACTACGCCAGCTGTGCGCCAATTGTCACTAGACGCGCCGCCGCCGCCGCCGGCACACGTGTAAATGCTGCGGAGGGGGCCGACGCGGGAAATGCGATGAGCACGTGTATATGTATGCTTCAGCTGTTGGCGCTTTTTTTTTTCACAGTAATGCACGTCATATGATATACCTATACCTATACTGTGGGAGGTGTTTAAAAGTGATAGATGTTCTTGGGGAAGAGAGCGAAATGATTGAAATTTTCTGGAACGTGTGTTGCTTGCTAGATCATGTATCGTTTGTTTATTTAAGATTAGACATGATTTTAGAACATTGTCAATGTATGAAGGTTTTCTATGAGTATAAGTGAACTATAATGAGTCAAGTGGATTGAAAAAATTAATAGTTTGCCATCGATGACACTGACATTTTTAAATTTAAATGAAACATAACGTTTCAATTAAGTATGATTTTTCAAATAAACTCAAAATTTTGATGGCACATGCAAGCGCATTCAGCTCGAGAACTTGCATCATAATATAATATAGCGCATACAATTATGGAATTATACTTGGCCTAATAAAGTGTTTATACTAAAAATTTTTATGAATAATTGCTCTCTAAGTATAACCAATCGACATAAGTTCTTTAACAAGTCAACGACAAATTTCACATAAAATTTTGTAAACTTGCGTTTAAAAACTGTACAATCAAACAACAACGAAATTTAAAAAAATGAAAAAAGTAGAAAAACTAGAAAGTTATTTTCGTGAAATTTTGGATTAATGGCTTTACAGCTTTTCAAACTTTTGCAAGCCAATAACTATTTGGTAGAATGTTTAAAATAGTTTGTAACGGTTTTTAATAACTACGTCTAACTTAGCAAGTTTCATAAGTTCAAAACATCTGAAATTTTCTTTAAGTGACATCAAATGTTTTGATTGATTAGTTTATAAATAATTTTCCACTACATGTATAAAACTGCTGAACATGATCCATATGGTCAGTTAAAAATATGATCAATGTTATTGGTGAATGTAAAGAATAATAGGTATCAATTCCTAATTCCAAATAGTCCGCTATAAAAATTCTGAAGCGTGCATAAAGGTAATTAAAAAGAATACTGCAGATTATCTGGTGATATTGTAGGTCAACGAACTCAATTGGAAATGTAGGTATGTGCACGAAGTGAGGCGCTGGCAAGTTGATTTCGTGCGTGGCATGCGTGTTTTCAAGCTGCTTTCTGCTGAGCTTTGCATTATCGCTGAAGCGCGCGATGCACTGTGTACTGCCGCGATCAACGAAGGTCAAGTCTGCTTGCCACATAAAAGAGGGAAAAGCAAACGTTGCACGTGCATCTTGCGTGCATGCAATTCAGCAACATGGCGACTTCTTCTCGAAGAGATATACAGCGATTCCAAACATATTTTTCTCTGCTATTTACTACTTTTCATTAGTAGGACCTGTATTCGTGTTTATTTAGCAATTACACTATGTTATTTGAAATCGTTATTACTTGTGGAGGGTTAATTATTTATTATAAATAGAGCAATACAAATATTTTTGTTTCCTTATAACATATACTACAATTTTCAGAAAATGAAATTGTTCGTTAAATGAATAATTCGCGATAAATGTTTATTAAAGAATGATGCAACAAGATAAACGATTTCTGCCGATTTATTTCTGTTCTACATTGAGTAATTGCGTTTTAAAACAATTCGAGTGTCTGCTGTACAGACATCGATATAGAATATCTAAATTTATTGTTGGTTATTCAATTGATTCAAAATCGATTTTCGTATGAATAACAACTGAAGAGCCATTTCGTTGAAGTTCCGTCGATTCTTATCTATACAAATATAGCGACCACGGTACACATCGTGTGATATATTGCAATCGTATAAAGCGCTCGAAAATAAATTCAATTACGAAAGATCGTATTTCGATATAAATAAATTGGAACGACCAAAATTCGATTGAGATTGTACGTTTAGAAATAGCATTTTTATTATACATTTATGAGTGGAAGATGGAAGGATTTGATAAAATTATTAATTTGCAGTTGTTATATTAATTTGTAATAATGATTTTATATAAGTTTTTAAAAAATTTTAGTTAAGTTTTATTGATTTTATTAAAATTTATACCAATCATGTGCACATACATACAAATGTGTGTCTTTTACAGCATATAACTTAAATTTGGTGACCTCGATCACGCTCGAACTTTGCTTTTCATCTCCATTATACGTTCATAAGCGCTCGTCTACTGCTAATCGTCATTTATGTTCTCATTTGTTACGAAATTCGTTTTCGCGTGAGTATATGCATATATACAGTAGACATTTTAGAGTTTGCGCGTTCGGTTACGAACATGATGTTTTATAAACAGATTCTTGACACTTGTTTGATCGTAATAATGTCGATACAACAATTAAACACATTAGTTGTATGTACTCCAAGTAAAGCATGAAACCTTCTACCGAGTCTATCGTCATACTTTTGAGATGAGAGCTGGTGCATTTCATTATAATATATCATATACAATATTTCGGATTTCATTTCGAATATGAAAATCTGCGATTGGAAATTAACATTTTTATATGGCACGTTCAATAGCCTACTTTGTTACTTGGTGAAGGCTAGTGATATCCGGAGGAGGTTGGTCATTCTGCAGTAGTGCGATTGGCCGGCAACGCGCCTCCGCCCTCTTCTCATTGGCGCTTGACGCTCACCATGGCAACCGGCGCGCGTGATTGAGGTTAATCGACACCGCGTTTCTAGGCGACCTGCATATACTGCAATGTGGCGCCTCCTCGATCGTCTCAGCGCAAGTCGAAAGCTCACCGGGTAATGCATCGACGGCTGTCAGGTACTGTATGAAAATTAATTCGACTGCGTTCATGGATCTTCACTTTATATATTTCAAACCAGTCCAGATATTTACGTTTATTTGGATTTACTTACTTTATTTTAACAGTTTCTTTGATTAATTGCGTACACGTCGCTTAGTTTTTGAATATTACTCAAATTGATTTTTTTAATATTTAAATGATTAATTCGTGTGAATTTGAGACTTACCAATTAAACATCTAAAGACAAATATTACATTCACGCATAGATATAAAATTGAATTGCAGAAAAATACAATGAATTTTAACTCTTGATTGTTATAAATGGTCCAAAGTGAATAACGAATTAATTTTTTCTGCAACAATTTGATTTATTGTGGCGTGCATTTTCTCTTTTCATCATTACTTTGTTTGTTTATCAACACTCTGCAATATTTATTAATATTGACATTTTACCCGCTCACGGACCTCACTTTAATATAATGAAGTACTGCTTCTGTAATGCTCTTGTTGTTGGTGTAAGAAATTTGAGAAACGCAAACTAGAAGTGGGAAGGAAAGTTATCTGAATTATAAAGAAAGTTGACTAATTTGAATCAAAACCATCGAGTAAAAGTTCATTTAGAATCTCATCCATTAAACGGCAAAGTAAAGATTCACGAAAAACAGTTAAAAAAGATTAGATAGTTCAGAAAACTAAGTTATTTTGAAAAAAAAAGAATAGATTTTAATACTAAATCCAATAATACGAGATTCCATAATATTTTAATTACTGTACTTTTTTTCTCTTATTATTTTCGTAAACCTATTTAATATTTAATCCCCGCAAGTTTAAGCGCTCACCCGTTAATAATGCACATATTCCATCCTCATTCAAGCGCGAAATAAACTTTCGCATACTTTGACAAACATAATTTGACGGAAGTGCTATGCATAATTCATTTTTGGAGCAAAGTGCGAGAACGTGCTCCGAAATTAAAAGGGCTATTTGCTTGTGTAATTGAAGCCTCGTCTAGTTTCCTAAGCACTGTATAGCAGCATCATCGTAAACAATCATTAGCCGGGAGAGATAAGCCAGAGAAGAGAGAGAGAGAGAGAGAGAGAGAGAGAGAGAGAGAGAGAGAGAGAGAGAGAGAGAGAGAGAGAGCGCTCTCTCTAACACAATACGTAACTTGCCCCGCAAGAGCAACAAAGAGGTGCAATAACTAAAAGATTATCCGCGATAATCAGCCCCGTGGTCGCTCAGAATCGCGTGTGCGCGCGCGCGTCTAGTTTGTAGGATACGAAACGAATACACTCCACCGCACACACATACACACATAGGTGTACATTTTATCTGCAACACACACGAACACACAACGCAGCAGTCTGCCTCGTCAGTCAGGGAAAAAGTAGGGGAGAGGAAGGGAGAAAGCGAGCGGCGAAGAGCCCCCCCAGCAGTCGAGCAGGCTAGCCGTTCGCGTGTCATCACAAATGTGTATACGGTGCGGCGCTCATCACAGCGTATACGTACTCTACGGCAAGAGCTGGAGACTTGCTGCCTCGGTGTCTATAACCTCACTTTTTTACCCGCAGCCAACGGAGCACATCATCCGCGATTGAATACGCGCAAGTTGTAAAACCTCTCGTAGATCCAGCGGCTACCCTATGACAGGTGCTTGCATGCTTACGTCTCTCGTCGACGAGTGCGTATGTGCGCGTGTGTGCATAAATTGTCGATAAAGCCGCATAGGTCCATGGCATCGCGCTCCAAGTAGCCGTTTGCCACGCTATACCTTTCCTCTCCCCCCTTTCTGTTTCTTCTTTCTTTATTTTTTTTTTTGTTTTTCCGCTGAGAGAAAGGTGCGCGTATAGCTGCATACACACTCAGTGCGTGTGTGTGTCTGTGTATAGCCGAGTGAGGCGCGAAGAAGAGCTGTCCACGACGCGTCCTTCACGGTGTGGAATATGAAAAGCTGAGAGACAAACGCAAGGAGAAGGTTTTGTCGCCTTTTCGTCCAGTCAGGTAAGCCACCACTGATGTGCTTCACATTATACTTGGTTTTTGTTTTTCTTTTCTTACCAATGCGTGATCTCCATGCTTCGGAATCCTTTTTGTTCGATGCTGATGGCTTAGGGACTGTTTTTTTTAAATTTTTTTTTATTGTGGTGTACAAACGATCGTACGATAGGGAATGCCATTACACTGCACGATCTGGACGTTGATGGTCAGATGTTCATGTTATATCGGTCGTCCATTAATCCATCGACAATTTTATTTTACTTCTTTCAGTAAAAACTTGGCTTGCTCGAAGTTTTTCTCATTTAATTTTTGTATTTCGTCATTACGTGAATACAATTCATAATCATTACAGTATGATTACAGTGATTTTATTATCGAACAAATACACACTCGTGTTTGGATATTCAATTTCGTAAATTATGACATGTTTGCAAAATCTGTATGTGTTTTATGGCTGAATTTAAAGCTACACATGTTGCTCCAAAACAGTGAGATCGGAAAATTATCATTTTAAAAATTCATCATAAAATCGAGTTTTGCCAAAAATTATCAAATGAATATTTTGTGATTGTATAGTGGATTGACATAATTGTTATATTTATGCCGTGTCGACGATTATGTTGTCCTCGATGCAAATTTTCGCAATATTTTTATCTTATCGTGAGTTTATCTTGTTGCGCATTTCTAAAAGATACTGATGTATACATAAAATTTTGTAAACATTTACTGAATTGCTGTATGTATTATTATTTAAATAAATGTACTATGATGATGCCGTCTACCTTGATGTAGATTGTCTGTGACATCAGATAAAATATATCAATTTGTTAGTTTCGTAGAAGAACAGAAAATACATATTTTGATAACAAGTCAATAAGTACTCTTGAACGAAACAATATATTGAACTTAACAATGTAAAAAATTCGTTATTTTAAAAGTAAAATTTTAAGTAAAATCACAAACAAATGACGTTTACTTACTACTTGGCAATCATCAAGTAACAACCTTGAGACAGATTGTTAAAATCAATATTTTTCCAATCTTTGAAAGTAACGCTCTGACAATATTTATAGATTATTGAATAAAACATTTTTCGCTACTTTACTTCTACCCAGCAAAATGAACTTGATAAAAAATTGAAGTAACATCATTTCGCTTAAAGTAAAAGGAACAATAAGTTATAAAAACATTATTCTTCATTTGTCATACGATAATCTTATTTGCTCAACGCCAAAGAGTCAAAGATGGTTAAAATGCTTGATTCGTCATTATACAATTTAGCTTTTAAGCTTGTTTGGATGTGTGTAATTTGTGTACTCATGCAATGGCCCTATAATTGGCCCGCTAATTAACGTTCGGACAACGGAAACTATTCCCATAGCAGAAGCTTCCGCTCGATTGCGCTTCAGACTGTGATGGTCATTATTTTCCTAACAATCGAAGTTGAACAGTCTCTGGTTTTACGAAACAATCATAAGAAAAAAACTACATTTCAAA
Organism: Galeopsomyia nigrocyanea; assembly: GCA_035047105.1. Lineage (NCBI taxonomy): Eukaryota > Metazoa > Arthropoda > Insecta > Hymenoptera > Eulophidae > Galeopsomyia > Galeopsomyia nigrocyanea. The sequence continues at coordinate 13,040 of JAWWMK010015335.1, forward strand.
TCGATTTTATTCTTTTATATGCATGTTTGTAGTCAAAAATATCATAAATTTAGTTACCAATTAAAACCATTGACGATCATTTACATTGAATTGACAAACAGTTTAGTAAAAAGTAATATGCAAAACGAACATACTGCAAAAAATTATTCAAGAAGAACTTTGTTTCGATCACTACTGCACCGGTAATAAAGCTAAACTAATTTAGGGTTGATATTTAGATAAGCTTTTAAAGTTGATTTTAATTCGATATAAAAGTGCAATGACCTCAGGAAAAGGGGACCGCAGGAAAATAAGTAATAATCATTTTAAATTGCTTTTATTTTACTGAATAGTAACGAAATCAGTACTATTCCACAAACTTTGAGCACCAAAGTTTAATTGTTATAACGTAATAATGAGTTTTGGCGAAAAAGAATGAGGATAACTATTGAGATTAGTTTAAAGATAAAAGTGCACAATTAGAAAGGATGACAGTTGAGATTGTTAAAAGCACTTGTTTTAATTTTATTTACTCATTCTTCAAACTTATTTTCTGTATAATTAATTAATTTTCACAGTCAGTTCTCGAGAAGTCTAGATAGAAAACGATATAGTAAGCCAATTCATGGAAGCAGTAGTGAAATGACATACGTCACTAAGACTTTTTTTGCTATCACACATCAAAGTTTTAATGAATGAATTACTTGATAAAAATGATTTTTGTCAAAGTCGAAAGAGTAAAATATTGAAAAATATTCATTCAAAATGAGACGTTTAAAGATTTACGATTAAAATCAAATGACCAATCGTCATAAACATTGCCTTACAATATTAGAATCATTCAAAAGTTTGATTTTCATAAGCAAATTGTCCATACTGATATTCAGTGTTATCTAAGTTGTGAAACAGCAATTGCTCATCGATCCATGTGCGTGCGTATAAAACATTAGCAAAAACATTAGGTGTCCGACTTGAACGTCCGATGTTTTGGGCCAATACTCCTGTCTGAACAAATCTGTTGCCATCATTTTTTAATGGACATATAAAAGGGCTTCCACCATCTCCCTGGAAAAATTAGGTCGTTAAAACATTTTCAAATCGATCGGTTAAAGTTTCATTGTTAATTAATATCAACATTTTTAATGTACCTTCCACACATTGTTTTCAAATCTATTGATCCCACAAATGAAACTTTTGTCGAGAAAAAAATTTTTTCCTAATCCACTTTGTCGCAGAGGTCTTTGACAGATAGTTCGAGGAATCATTTGTAAGTTCATCTTTTTCAAAACCTTTTCGTATGAGCCATCTGAAATAAAGAACATTGTTTTGATTATCAACGTACCAACCAAAAATGGTTAGTTTCTTATTATAAAAGTTTATGCACTACCTAACTGGTTTCGACCCCAACCGCTTACAACGCACTGAGTAGTTTCCAATTCATTAATAGATTCAGGAAGGCAAATGACATTCACGTTTTTCGTTATTTCCAACGATCGACTTAGAATTAAAAGTGCGATATCATTGTGAAACAATCTAGAACTATAATTTCCGTGAATCAAAATAGTTTCAATAGCGCGATCCTGATGCGGCAATCTTTCGTCGATCGTTTGAGTATCCCATTCACCAGCTCGGATTTTGATTCTACTTGCAGTTTTTCTGTAAATTCAAAAATTGATCAGAGCAATCCAAATTTATCATTTTCACTCATATTCAAAATATGATGCATTCAACAGAAGAAAGCATACCCATCAACGCAATGCGCAGCCGTCAAAACAACTTTTCGATGAATCAGAGCTCCATCGCATACGTATTCATCTTGTTTGTTGGGTGTATTATGCAATACTGCAATCGCCCAAGGAAATTCGCCAAATTTCGTCTCGCGGTAACTGCTGCTTCTCAATCTTGAATCAATTCCATCGAAATTAGGAATTCCGCAACCAGTTGTACTCGTTTGCTTTGTCTCGGTTATTATTTTGTCAGGCTCGCAACAAATTTCCAATGCGGAGTCGCAATCATCTTTTTTCCTACACAATGAATTAATAACAAATTTAATTAACTTGAATACTTTATAAAAGTAAATATAATTGTCGTTTGTCCAAATCGAATTATACTTTTATATTTTTCAATTAAATCGTGCATTGGTACAATAACAAAAAAGTACGCATTAGTAAAAAGCGCTTACCGTACAATTACGCTTCTCATAGGCCGTAAGTCCATATTTTCATCATCGAGATCTTCGTCAGTTTCGTCCTGACACAGGAAAATTGAGACGCATCGACAGCCTTTGACGTCATCGATAGCGTGATTTGATTTCCCGTTTACGAAAATCAGTATAAAAAACATTGCATTTATCCTCGCTCTCATGGCGATGCTAGCCTGTAACTAACTTTACAGTAATACAACAATGTAATGCGCGATACTTACGTAAACAAACAGCGCTAATCGAATAATGAAAAGTAACGTCGATAATACATAGCAGGGTCGAGTATATATACGAGTAAATACGCACAAATAGAACGTTGCCTACTAAAAGGATTAAGGAATGGTCAACTCCTCCTTAGCGTGTTTCTATTATACACGTAGTCGGCTTTATTGGCTGACTCTTGCGGGTCAGTCGTGAAGTAGATTTGACAGAGTCGTGTCGTTATACCCAGCCCACTATTTCTCTTTCTCTCGGAGTTTGCAGTATTACTCGTGTAACTATCAGCTAAACAGACATTTCGTTGTTCTCAAAGTTCCAAGAATCATGCTCACGTTTACGTATTATATTTGGTTCGTTGCAGTAAGACGGATGTGTGGTGAATTTATTAGTCTATTTGTAGATTCGACTTAAATCACGTAGCATTTCATCGATTAATATACACTTTCGAGTCAAACCGTCTTATTCCTGCAAACAGGCCAACCCTGAAAAGGGCAATGAACCCGTCCACTCTGCACACCATAAACCGCATCATCCAATCTCCCCCTCCCTTCTTGTCATTCCATCGTTGACGATTGCGTGTCTTCGAACGAATTAGCGACGACGACGCCGAGTAAAAGCAGAGGAAAAAGTCGACCTGTGGCTCTCTCTCTCTCTTTCTCGTTCACTCGCTCGATCGACCAAAGCTGTCGGCAAGTATATAGTGCTGATGTTCGCGCGATTTTCTTTTCTCTCTCTCTCCCACCTACATCAGAATTCTCACGGTCTACTTCTCTTTTGCGAGCGCCCAACCCCTTTACAAAAAAAAAAACGACTTTTCAAAGGCTTCGACCCGTTGCACGTTTTTCAAGTCTCGTATGTAGGAACGATCTGCTCTCTCGCCCTCTTTCTACCCTTTCTCATTCTAGGCACATACGTGCCGACCACCGATTTTCTCTCTCTCAAATTTTCCTATTCGATGCGCTTGCCTTTTTTTTTGTGTCGAATTTTTCGTGCTCTTGTTTTGCATAAATTGTTAACAAGAATTTAAAGTGATTATTCGTATCGATGTAAAAAGATTATAATCTGTTTTGACAAGTTATAGAGTCTTCGATTCGACGTATATTTTATAAGCAAGGCGAACAAAAACTCTATTACGAGCACTTACGACACCCAAGTGTAACACCGTTCAGTAGTGGTCATAGTCTGATAGCTGATGTTTAAATCAGCTATACTTTGCCAATAAAGTTCAAGGCTTATAGTATAGTGGCAAAGCTTCCATTGAATAATTTAATGTTCGACATTGCGAGGTGAGCTGCGAGCGCGATTTTAACCCTTTGACTCTGACGCGAGACTCAATTGCTTTTACATTTCGAAACTACCTCGACAACACTGTAAGCTGTTTGTCGTAAATCGCACAATTAACGCTTGTAGTGTTGTAGTTCTATACGGCTAATTGAGTTTTAGCTTATAAGCTGCTATTAAGCTCCTCGTGATAGCTCGAGCTTCGAAAGTGTACATAAAGTCGTTGTAATAATCATTGATTTTTTTTTTTGTACGAGGCTTGCTATTATTATTTTACATCGATGCTAAGTTTATTCTTGGCAAGGATCCTTGCTTCTTTTTTAAATGGCTACTAATAATGGCGATAATGGCTTTAGAGCTCGAAACAGTTTTTCAAAGACTTTTTTTTTGCTCAACGGCAAAATATTTTTATCGTTAACGAACAGTATTTCTTTTGCGTCTTGAGTTTGGTCGATTAGTTAAAAAGAAAATCACATTGGAATGATTGAAGCTCGACGTATCATAATCTTTAATAAAAGCTCTACTGTTTTGAATTTCAGATAAAATTTGCTAGTACCGTAGCGCATTCATCTTTTTATTTTTATCTTTGAAAGAAATTGCATCTTCACAATTTTAATTGCCAGTTAAAATAGTCTGCCTGAACGAGCAATGGATTAAGTTCGCGACCCTTTTTAATTAGAGAGTTTAATTAGCGTTTAATCTGCTTTGCTTCGGGCGCTTGTGCCTGTCGTTTCTTCGATACTATACACTCGATGTCAGCACAATCCAGCGCCTCTGGTAATAGTCACTGTCGGGTACAAACGAAATTTATTTTCACGAACCAGATTTTTTGTTTTTTTCGACAAAGTGCAACAGAAGGAATGAGAATATGCTTTCCCATTGAATGTTTATCAAAGTGAGAAATAAATGTACAGTTTCCATAGCTTTTTTTACGAAGGTATGTGTAGAAAATGAGTTTCTACACAGCAGATATCTGTTTCTTGGAAATATCGGTATGCTCAGTTATGCATGAATTTCACTTTATAGCTTTCTTGATAAAAGTCTCTTGCAAGATCCCTATCCTATCAAAACAGTATTACATAAAACATTTTCAAATCGATTGGATAGGTTTTTGATGATTATATTCAGCACAGTTTGGATTATTGCAGATGTTCACGACCATTGATAAGATTAGATTAGACGCTTAAACATTGGATATTTACTATACACTATTTATCAAGGGAAGCTTTGAGCTAAACCCTCTTATCAAATTCCATAATCCACGAAAGTTTTTTCAAAATGTTGACGGAAATGAAACATCGCAGTTATCGAGATAAGTTTTAAAATGTTAAGCCATCCTTTGTAGACAGACTTAAGCTTATCATGCCATTAGTCCCTGCAAAGAAAATTTATCAAGATCAGCTGCAAGTAGGTCAGAAAAAAAAGTCTCGCTAACGCAATCAACTCGAGATAGCACATTTTTGCCAAACCCAAATCTCATTTCGTATAAGACGCTCTCGCTGCAAATTCTCTATTCTCATACCGACCTTCTTTTCCTCTTACACCCGCCATATAAAAGAGCCAATGGCGTCCGCGTATTTCGTAACACAACAGCTAAAAACATTGAAAAAAAGAAGCTGTAAATAGAGCGCACAAGTGCAAAAACTACTTTGTATCTACCTTTGGCGTGCAATGGCGCCACGTTGTTACACAGCTTGAGTGTCAGTGAACTTGTTTTAAGCTGGCTCGCCTCGCTTTTGTATGCTATCTGCCACGCTCGATCTCTTCCTCGCCTTCTCGCGCGTCTCTTTCTCGGCTTGCTGCAGCAGCCTCTCGCTCATTATATATACCCCGAGAGAGTTTTCCCGTGTTGCTCTTGGCGCTTCAGCGACGCGACCTCTTTTCGCGCGCGCCGCGTAAAATCCAAAAGATGCCTAATTAATGAATGCTTCATCGCATCATACTCCATTCTTTTCTTTTCAAGACAGAAAGTGTTCATGGCGTGACGTAGTCGATTTGCATTTTCATGTTGAACGGCTTAAAAGTAATTAAGATTTGCATTTAGCACGAGACTGTCATACTTACATTTTAAGTTGGTTAATTATCGATTGGTTTGTATATTTTTATTTTTCTTTTAAACAAGAATAATACTGCCACAATATTACATGGCTATATATATAAAAGTTATTTCAAAGTACATAAAATATATGAGTTTCCTGGCAATCGTTTAATTTTAAATCGCGACTACCATATGTCAGTCTGAGTCCACTGGTTTAGAACTATTTTTTCATACGATGACTAAGTTTACCATATGAGGCAAACTTTATTTTTTGTCTTACAGAACCACACATCATTTCATCGGGTCAGTGGAAAAAAAAATCTCACCTCCAATAAGAAAACACACATCCACTTTTTAAATGTAATTTTCAATGGAAAAAATGGATGTGTGTTTTCTTATTGGAGGTGGGATTTTTTTCCACTGACCCGACGATTTCACATTTACAAAAAAAAGGACAATTATCTTGTATTCTACTCCTTTCCTTACGGTTCAGAAGTTTGAGATTGTTGTAATCCTGTTACACGCGTGTTGGAAAACTTGTTAACAAAAGAAGCCACCAGTGAATCTTGAGAAAGAGGGCGTTTGCAGTTTTCTTTCGTTCTTCTCATTCCATTTCCCGCAGAATACTATGTTTTTATTATAAGATACTGTTGTTCATTCCTTTACCCACTGGACAATAAAGTTTCGATCCACGGTTGTGGCTGCAATATAGTTACGTTTTATCAAACTATAACATTCTTAATTTTACAATTCGCAACGCTATCAATAGCTTTACGAAATAACTCCCGTAATTGATCGAAAATGTCGTCGACCAATAATTTGCACAACTTTGCTCGGAAATTGCCATTGTTCGGCAAACAAAACGGCAGATGATTTCAGGACAATCTCTGCTTCAAATATGATGATAATAAGCTGCGAGGAAGCGACAATGCAGTCACGAACAATATAATGGTTACGAAAGATGATTACCGCGCCGGTTGCAGTAGAAAGATTGTATCGCTCATTAAGAAAATTTTTTTACACTATAATAGAATGTTTCAGTCGGCTAAATTTGAATTGGGCGTTTGTGGCAGAAAGTAAATATTATATACTCGTCTTATCAGCAATTCCACCAGCACGCATACATAATTTGGGAAATTACGAGTATAATGCCATTCCGAATCTTGGGTTATATATTTCATGTATAATGTATTTCGCGTAATGATATTCATTATTACAGTGTATTATTATCGTGTAGTCGGCGCATGTTTGCGCGGTAGGTTAAACTCTGCGTATACGATGCATTTGTACGTGCGCATCGCGGGTGAATATTTAACGTCCACTTGCCGACAGCAGTTGCGAGCAACAAAAGGCGCGTCTGTATATATGTGCAAATCCACAAAAAAAAAACTGCCTTAATTCGAGAAAGTATTTTCAAATATTCAAACTGGGTGTACTCTCTCAATTTTAGGTGCACGTTGTTCTATACGAGGTATCAAAAGATTCGCAATGCTTTTGCCCATCTTCTCCTTAAATGTGACACTCCCTTTTTTGCGTGTGACAGTGTCAAAATCACTTGCAAACTCTGACATCGATACAAAATGAAAATCTCCGGTTTTGTTGTTTTTTTATAGTTTTTTCAAATTTCATAAGAAACGAAAAACGATAACGTTAATCTGACTTGAGAACCGAATTCTATGGCTCAAAATACGTCGAAAACCATATTTTGTTTTTTTTTCTACTTTGAATTTCGACCCCTGTAGAGCTCTGAAAACACGAAAATTTCATTAAACGTGTCAAAATTGCATACTATGGTTTTGAGTTTTTATGCGTTCTTATTTTTTGAAAAGCTCTACAAGGACAGGAATTGCGACTAGAAAAATAAAACAAAACATGGTTTTCGATGTATTTTGAGCCGTAGATTTCGATTCTAAAGTCAGATTAACGCTATCATTTTCCGTTTTCTAGGAAATTCCAAAAAACCATGAAATTATTTTTAGAGCTTCTATATGCGCGAAACCGTTTGTCACACGTCGATTCGGAAATGGGTACAGGTTTGTTTTAGATTCAGTTTGTAATGCAGTTTGAGCAAATCGCATCCCCAAAAGCACGCACCCTTTTTAAAAATTCGCCCCAACTTTCTCAAATTGTGGCATTTTTTTGTGTGGATATGCTCATGTGTTTTGCGAATTATTCGAACAATTGAGTAATGTATGCGTTGACGTGGGGTGACTAATCGAAAAACTGAAATTTTTCATACAATAGTTTCGGGAGGCATATTGCGCACATAAACGATCACCGACGACATAAACTGTCGATAGTAAAATTTTAATAACCCCTCGCGGCGAAAGCGAGAGATAGACCAATCGGCGTGTGTGTGTGTGTGTGTGTGTGTGTGTGTGTGTGTGTGTGTGTGTGTGTGTGTGTGTGTGTGTGTGTGTGTGT
>JAWWMK010015346.1:0-21181 GCA_035047105.1 Galeopsomyia nigrocyanea
ATATTCATCAATGGCCCGATAGACAATCCACGGAAAAATAGTGCCATACAGCTATGCTCAACCTTTTCATCCTTGGGTCTCTCTCAGTATTTCCCGGCTCACCCAAATAAGGGTTACAGCTTGGACTTAGTATTCGCGCCTGATGGCATTGTCTCGGATCTGGTTATCCGTGAGGATGTGCTGAAGGTTGACCCGCATCATCTGGGAGCTGCTGTTACGCTGACTGTGGACTCTGATCTTCGCACTCTGCCTCGCTGTGTCAAGAGAAATTTTATCACCGCCGTTTATGAATAAATTTGCGACAAATTGGGGGAGGTGTTCTGGGATGACGTACTACTAGACAACAACGACATAAATGAGAATGTTGATGAATTTTATAAGATTTTGAATGATGTGGTATATACACATGTACCTATGGTCAGACGTCTTCCAAGGACATATCCTAAATGGTTTGATCGTGACTTGGTTAGTGTTATTTTCGAAAAGAAGCATTTACACTGTAAATGGAAGTGTTCCAATGATATTTCTGATTATATAGCGTTTAAAAGATGTCGGGCTATCTATATGCGCAAATCTCGAGAGAAGTATCGCAGTTATATAGACTCCGTTGAGTCAGGCATCTCTAAGAACATTCGACACTTTTGGTCATTTGTCAATAGACTTCGGAGAGCAGCTATTATTTCTTCTAATGTTCATTTCGAATCCAGATCTGTGATTAGCAATATAGAGTCGGTTAATTGATTTTCGTGTTATTTTGGCTCCATATACAATTCTCAGGCTCTTGCTGATGTATTGCTGGATGGGCTCTTGATGAGTGTACGTTTTATTGTTCAGCGCCTGGATGATAACACGAACTCGGGTCCAGATGCGTTGCCCGCTTATTTTATTAAACGATGCTGGTCATCGATACAGAAGCCTATAGTTTCCATATTTAATTGTATGTTTGTTGCCGGTCATTTCCCTGCTAAATGGAAATATTCGTTTATTTATCCGATTCTAAAGAAGGGCGACAAAAGAAATGTAGAAAACTATCGACCAATATCTGTGCTTAGCTGTTTACCCAAACTTATTGATGCTTATATTGCAAGTATGTTGTCAGAGGCCTTGTTTTCATATTTGGCCGAGAATCAGCATGGTTTTGTAAAAGGTCGTTCTACATTAGCAAACTTAATAATTTTCAACGATTACATCTCTGAGTCCTTGCAGAGGTGAGGACAGATCAATGCGATTTATATATACCGACTTCAGCAAGGCCTTTGATTGCGTAAATCACTCCAGGCTCCTGTCGAAGGTCTGGAACATCGGGATTCATGGTGGCATGCATGCGTTGCTGAGGTCTTATTTGTTTGGTCGCTCGCAAGCAGTAAGATACAATAATTGCGTCTCTAACTGGCAGGATGTGACCTCTGGGGTCCCCCAGGTGTTGCATCTGGGTCCAGTGTTATTCTGCGTGTACATTAATGATCTAACCCAGCATAGTGGTGTTCAATTATTGATCTACGCAGATGACGTCAAGCTGTTTTTGCGTGTTGACTCGGCAGGTGACCATGCGATCTTGCAGAGAAGCTTACATTCGTTCGCATTATGGGCCGGGATTAATGATGCCTGCAATTAAATGCTCAGAAATGAAGTGTCATTTCTTGAGTGGGGAGGAAGTGGGAGATGGAGTGGGGGTGAAGTGAGGGAGGCAGTGGGGGGATGGATGGATGGGTGGATGCACAAACATACAAAGCTTTTTATCTCTGCGTTTGATTGGGTTTGAGACCAACAGTTTTTTAGAAAGTGCCGCATTAAAAAAATTTTGTATTCAAGAGATGTTTGTAACATTATTTTAGCGCTGCATATTTTCTATTTCTTTTTGTATTTTGTATTATCAATATTATTTTTCTGTATTTTTTTATTGTTATCGTTTCTAGCGCTGTAACGTTGTGGATATGATCTGTTATTATTTTTTTACATATTCTTTTATACGCATTTGGTGACAATTGTGGCATGTTTTAATAATTTTTGCGCTGTTTTCATGAAGTCGTAATTGAAACTCGTAATAGAATTTTCGTAATTGTATTCATCAACATCCATTCAATATTTTTTTGATTTTTTTTATCAATTTTTTTCATTGTCATTTTCACGGTACATGCGTATGCCATTCCATTTTTTTTTAATTTAATTTTTTTAGACTGACAATTTCTCATTATTTTTTCTTTATTTTTTTAGCGCTATTGTGAAATTGATTGATACCGCAATATTCTTTTGACTATGCTTCGATTGAATACTTAATAATGTCGTTTTTACAAAATTTCCTTATATACAATTGTCACGTGTGGCTACTCCACGGACCTAAGTTCATTCACACCTCCGCTGAGTATGCTACGTATTGCACCGGCTTGCACCGCACCGTCGCACCAATGACCTCTCAACGTCACAACGGCATCCATCCACCTTGAAGAGTCTCGATCCTCCAACGCGATTGGATATCGCAACTCGATCCTCCATCGCAAGACCTATCTCCAAGCTCCTAAGTCGTAAGGTCGACTTTGTTTGGGGAGAGGAACAACAAAGGGCGTTCGAGGATTTACGTGGTCGGCTCTGCGAAGGGCCAGTTCTTGCTGCACCCGATCTAAATAGACCTTTCATCGTAGCGACGGACGCAAGCGACTACGCCATAGGATGTATATTGAGCCAACCCGAAGGAGATGTCGTCAAGATGGGAGCCGATCATCCCATCGCATACGCTTCTCGTTGCTTGAGAGGAACCGAACTGCGATACAGTACCACCGATAAGGAGCTCAGCGCGGTTGTATTCGCAAAAGAACAATTTCGATGCTTTTTGTATGGAAAAAAGTTCACGGTCGTAACTGATCATGGACCTCTGAAGCATTTTCATACAACAAAGAAGCCCGATCTACGATTTAACAGGTTAAAGGCTGAATTGCGCGGGTACGAATTCGACGTAATGTATCGTCCAGGACGTGTAAACGCTCCAACAGACGCCTTGTCTCGGAATCCGGTAATTGGAGAAGGTGAAATCAACCCCGAATTGTCTCGAGCCGAACTCTACGAGTTAGCAGAAAAGCAGGAAAGGGAGGATAATTATAACGAATGTGATCCCCCAGCGCAAGTGCTTGTTGTAACACAAAGCCAAGGCAAAGCTCTAAAACCAGCCGTTCAGTCCGCTATACCAAGCATAGCGGAAGATCGTTGTGAAACTCGTGCACAAAAGAGAAATAGAGAAGCAGCTGAAAAGGAATATTTCGAAAATTCAGATGAGTGGATCAACGAATCTGGCAACCCCCAAGACCGAAAAAGAGTCTTCAGTACTCAAGCGAGAGTTGGGATTCGGGTTCAAGCGAATCTGGAAATGAAAAGGAAGAATATGCACCCAGGATGAGACTACGAAGCGGGAGACCAGAACCGTTAGGCACACTAGAAAAACGAAAATACGTCACAGGTAAAAAGACGGGTGACGTTTATCCAATATGTAAGAAATTATCCGACGTAGAAATGGATAATGACCCTATATTGAGCCAAGCAAAAACTGATAAACCGTTGGCCTACAAATGAAAGTCGAGTCATATGATTCCCGAAATACAGGCCGCAAGTACTCCAATATTGGAAAAGTCTAAATTTTTCGTCGATCCACATCCGACACTGCGTCAGAGAATGCTGACTCGACGAAAAGCCCAATTCGGCTCTACTGTGCATACCGACGAAAGTAGCAGTGACGATTTCGAGGGATCAGTTAGATAAGGATTGTCCAACTATACCCGATGATGCAATTATTTATGGAAAAGCCCAGTCTCCCAAAGAGATGCAGCCTGCCGGCTCGGACAATGGAGTAAACAACCCACGAGAGCAACAGAGTATAACTTCACTGAGGTCCCCCGTAAAACGTGATTACGACAATCGCAGCCCACTAAAGGGCAATCTCTGGAAACCAACACATGACATTCCTGAGGTAGTAGGCACTCAGAGAAACCCTCCGAACAACGATAGGAATTCGAGTATTTCCAGGAGACGTAGTCAAACGCCACCTCCATTAAAATCAGCGTTAAAACGACACTCACGACAGAGTGACGACATGGAACTGGATGCCGGCATGCCACCAGCAGGTATCTTGTCACAAAGCCTGCAACAGCAACAACGATTGCAAGAACAGCAGAGACTGCAACAGCAACAACGATTGCAAGAACAGCAGAAACTGCAACAGCAACAACGATTACAAGAGCAGCAGAGGCTGCAACAGCAACAACAGTTGCAAGAACAGCAGTTGCAAAAGCAGCGCAGACTGCAAGAGCAGCAGAAGTTGCGGGTACAGCAGAGACTGAAGGAACAACAGCGGTTGCAAGAGCAGCAGAAACTGCAGGAGCAACGGCGGTTGCAAGAGCAGCAGAAATTGTGGGAGCAGCAAAGGCTGCAGAAACAGCAGAAGCTGCAAGAGCAACAAGAGCTACGAAAACTGCAAGAATATAATAGACAGCAAGAACAAAGACGACTGAAAAAACAAAGGACGCAAGGGTAACTAAACCTACAATTACAGTATAGACCACAGGGGCAACCCTGCCAAGGAACCATGTCGCAGCCAGCCGAGCAGACTTCGCTTATATCTGCAATACAGCAAACCTTGCAATCACTAGATGCAGGACAAAAATCTCGTTACATTATTGACGTGGAAAAGCGAAAAGACGCGGATCGCAAGGGCTTGCAAATAAATGTTTGGCAATCGGACGATGTAAACCCTCCGCAATCCATTCCACGTGGGGACGACTATGTAAGCAAGGAAAGGAGAGGGGAATCTCGGCATACCCCGTCACTGAAGCCACCCCCTCCATACGTTCCCCCACAAGCAAATCAAAAAAGGCCACCAGGGGTCGCATATTGCAGACGCAACCTAATTTGCTCTCTGATTTTTATTGTAGTTTATTAAAATTAGCAACTTATTTCGACTAAATAAGTACTCAAATATTTTGCGCATTATGGCCAAGTTTATTTTTTCTCAAAAAGCCGTGGAGAAAATTGCCTCATTGTTAGTTATTCCCACATGAATTGCATACGCCACGTGGCGCCACATTTTCATGTGGTAGTAGTGATGTAGTAGTACTGGTGTGCTGTTTTATAAATTAGTGAGTGATCCTGGGTATGTAAATTACGCCAATAATTGAAAATCACAAGCCCATTTATACCCTTCTCATTATTTACTGTGATCCCACTTAAAAAGCCACGTGGAATTTATCTCACCATAACCTCCATTCGGTTGTGTCGATCTGTTAGTGTTGTGTCTGGCTGTAGTTCCAGTACAAACAGTTGATGTTCAGTTGTACTTGGTCCACTTAAAAATCACTGGCACATCTGTAATAGTTGTCATGGCTGGGCCAATTCAAGATAAGAAGATCTGTCCTTACTGTAAGAAAAACATTGTTGGTGGAGTTCAGTGCTCGGTATGTCTTTCTCTTAGCCATCCTTTGCGTAGAGAAATCATCTGACACCGCTGGTGGTGTATTGAAATGCTGCAAATCAGTCAAGATCCTGAGGGACACTTCAAATGTCAGTGCTACTGGCACTCGTCCAAAAGAAAATAAGAATACAAAGGAGCCTAAGGACACTATGACGACAAGAAACTCCACCAAACCAAAATCCACCTCCGCCACCAAAATCACACTAATTTCTCCTAGTACAGTGGATAATATCATTCAGCCTGGTGAGTCGATTATTCCAAATAGCAATAAGGACTTGGCTACTACGCCAAGCTTACTTGGGGACTCGGCTGCTGCTCACTTGGCTGGGCTGCCAGCATCTGGCGTAGCTCATACTACCGCCCAACTGCTTATTGATGATCAAATTGTTCTTTCTAATCTTTCTGGATCCTCAAATACGTCTGCTCTTGATACTGATGCTCAACTGGATCTTTGTACAAGTGAAAATTCTGTTGTGAATAATCTGCTGCAAAATCAGACCTCATCTTTGGCTCCTGCCCTGGCTGTTGGACTGGCTGACCTCGACAAATCTCAGAATATAGCAAATGAATCTCATTCTACCGTAAACTCTCAGAATCAAGATCTCGTGTTGCAGCAGACTCTGGATAGGGCTCCTGCCAACTCAGTCACTCCTGACCTCCACAGTGCTTTACCCTCTGCCAATAATACTGGCTCGGCCAACTCCACAAACGGATTTGACATGTTATACAACTTGATAATTTCAGAGTCAAGTAAGACGAATACCCAACTGACCAACATCAACACCACGCTCTCTTCGTTCAGCGGTCAGCTGGCCAGCACCACTGAGAAGATAAATTCCATTAAATCAAGATTAGATATTCTTGAGTCTAGAGCTACGGTAAATCAAAGTTTGAGTCCTGCTGACACTGATCTGCTAGGAGCTGTTGGAGGCTGGTCGGCTACAACCTCATCGAATATCCACTTTCCTGGTTCAGACATTGGTTTAAATAGGGATCCTAATGCCGTTGCCTTTGAAGTACAGTCAGTCCTTCGTCGCTCTAACAATCTCATAGTTTTCAACTTGCCTGAAAATACTGAAGCAAATGGATCCTTATCAGACTCAAACAGAGTTTCCAGTATCTTATCCAGGATAAATGGTGTTGACACTTCGAACATTCGAGTGAAACGTCTTGGTAGTGCCAATAATGAGCACACCAAGCCTCTTCTTGTTCATCTGCAGTCTCAAGATAACGTTCTGAGGGTCATAAGGAACAGAAGTCTACTGCTCTCGTCCATGTCAGTCTCTACTGATAGAACACCAGCACAGCGAGCCCACTTGAAACGTCTTCGTTTTCAAGCAGCAGACTTTAATGCTACACATCGTCAAGAGGAGCATTTGATCGTCAGGCACTTCAACGGTGTCCCTCAGCTGGTCAGAAAGGAGGATCCACAGAAAAGAAATCCGGCATCAAAAAAGTAATCACTGGTGAGCGAAGTAAGACTCTCTTATATTATCAAAATGCAAGATCTCTAAAGAATAAAGTTAGTCTACTTCGCTCTTCTATTTACCAGTTATCAGTTTTACCAAAAATTATTTTTTTCACTGAAACTTGGCTCTCCTCCTTCTTTGCTTCCTCAGAACTAGGACTTGACGACTTTCACATCTATAGATTTGATAGAGCTGACACTGGATCCTCCAAACGTGATGGTGGTGTTTTAATCGCCACTCACAAATCTATTCAAGCTCAAACTATTCCAATGGCTTCCACAACTGAACTTCTGTTTATAAAGTTCCAGCTTGGCCCCGTGAAGCACATCGTTGAAGTAGCCTACATCCCGCCTGGATCACCTCTCTCTCTCTATACCAACTTGGTGGAGTTATTGAACTCTATCCAAACTTCAAACTTGGATCACGTGATCTCCTTTTGGGGTGATCTCAACATTCCCAGGACAGCTTGGTCTAATGCTCCTCTTCGCTTCACACCTATGGGATATCTGACACCGAATCTTCACCAAGCAGCATCATCGGTTTGTGATAAACTCAACTCTATGGACTGCAACCAGCTCTACCCGCCTCACCAGCTCAAGGGTTACTCACTGGATCTTCTCTTCGGCCATCCAGACGTACTCTGTCTCTCCAGCATTAGTGAGAAGCTCTTGCCTACTGACGGTCACCATGAGCCAGCGTTCTTCGAGTTCAGTCAAATCCATAATACATCTGTACTTAACACACATTGGTCGTATAGGAACTTTAAACACGGTGATTACGTTAGCATTGGCAATGCTCTGCGAGATGTGCGCTGGGATTCGCTTCTAAAGTTCCATGACATAAACTTGAATATTGAAAGTTTCTATAATTTTGCATTTCGCTTGATTGATATTAATATTTCCTTAAAGAAAAATTCGAATCCTGTTAATGCATTTCCCGTATGGTATTCCGTCGAATTAAAAAATTTAGTTTTCTCTAAAAAGCGTGCGCATATGATGTGGAAAAAATCTTCAAATATCATAGATTTCATTGAATTTAAAAGATTGCGTGCATTATGTCTGAGGAAGTCGCGTTTGGCGTATAAAGAGTATATCTCGTCTGTGGAATCTAACTTACGTTCAAATCTAAAATCCTTTTGGTCGTTTGCCAATAAATTAAAATCGAATAATAATATCCCGGAGTCGATGTTCCTGGGCTCAAAAAGAGCAAACTCTCGAATTGAAATAGCTCATTTATTCTCACAGCACTTTAAGTCGGTTTATAAGAAAAATTGTATCAATGGGCTTGCGAAAACTTATTGTGATGAAATTCTTGAATCATTTACGCTTTCGAGAAAGGATGCCCCACTAATCAAATACTTGGATGATAACGCTCACACTGGCCCCGATGGCCTATCTTCACTTTTTGTCAAAAACTGTTGGTCCTCGCTCATTGATCCCCTCGTGTTGCTTTTCAATCAGTCACTACTTACTGGTACTTTTCTACACCTGTGGAAAGTATCCTTTGTCACACCTATCTATAAGAGCGGAGATAAGCATGATGCTACGAATTATAGGCCAATTAACACTCTTTGCACTCTTTCCAAACTTTTTGATTGTGTACTTCCAAAATCTCTGAATTTTTATCTGGTAAACTGACCGAGGAGCAGCACGAGTTCAGGGAGGGTCGATCAACAGTAACTAACTTGCTTCTCTTCGGCGCCTTCGTTACTAACGGGCTCAGAAATAGTGAGCAAATAGATTGTATATACATGGACTTCTCGAAGGCGTTCGATTCTGTAAATTATAACCGGCTCGTGAGTAGGCTCTGGAACATGGGAATTCGTGGTGTGCTCTCGAAATAGATAACTTCTTATCTGGGAGAACGTAGACAGTCCGTAAGGGTTGGTGATTCTTTGTCTACCCCATTTGATGTCTCATCTGGGGTCCCTCAATGATCACATCTTGGGCCAATTCTATTTCTTATGTTTATAAATGACCTACCGGACTGTATGCGGTTTGCCAAATGCTTGATCTTCGCCGATGACGTTAAACTCTTTCATGTCGTAAATACGCCTCTTGATGCTTCCAAACTCCAACGTGATATATCGTGCCTATCAGAATGGGCTATGAGTAATGGTTTATCGATTAGTATTAAGAAAACTAGTATAATGTCAATTAGCAAACGCACAAATCAGTTACACTTTGACTTTCGATGAGAGATCTCAAAGCCTTATTCAAATGCATCGTACAAATACTGTAAAAGATCTAGGCGTCATTTATAACTCGGCTTTCACTTTCACATCAGTAGACTACGTTGCGGCGAAAGCATCCAAACTATTAGATTTTATCAAAAGAGTCACTGTTGACTTCAAAAATGTTGATTCTATAAGATATCTTTTCAACTCATTGGTTCTTCCGCAACTTTTTTATGCATCCTCTATTTGGTCACCTTATACGTGTTATTTAATCGAAAAACTTGAGCGAGTACAGCATAAGCTAGCTCGTTACTTGTCCTTCAAGGCTGGGTCACCAATGCGTTGGACTGATCACGACTTTACGATACCGTATTCAACATTCAGAATCAACTCGGTTGCTAATGTACATAACTACCACGATGGAATTCTGGCGTATAAGATAATAAAGGGTTGTATTAATTGCCGTTCGCTCAAGGCCCTATTTGTAACTCGTGAGACCGGGTATAATTTGCGATATTCAAGAAGTCTAGTTGAAGACCTTTTATTGGTGAACTTCTGTTTTTATATGTCGATTCCGAGGCTTAAACGCCTATGGAATTCTCCTCCCACTACGCTTCTTGAATTGCCATTAGGAGATTTCAAGCGTGCACTGCGTGAGCATTTGGGGCTGTGGTGATTGTAAATTGCCACTTCTTAATCTGATACTCTAGTCTTATTTGTAGGAGTTTATAATATCGTACCATATCCAGTCTGTCTGGTATCAACTTCACCGAGCTGTTCCGTTCCTAAGTATTCTCTACTCATAAATACCTTATTTTATAGTACCAATTACTTAATTTACTTTACCACTTACATAATTATACTTGTATCATTTCTATTATTTATACTTGTATTGGGCTCTGTCCGTTTAATTTTCCAAAATAAAAAAAATTTTTTTAAATAAATAAAAAAAATCATGAACGTTCAGAGGCATCGGAGTCATTCCAGACCCCGACCCAGGGAACAAAACATTTTCCTGACAACGAGCAAACCGTAATTCCCACCGATGAGCCACCGGAGGCTCCTTCCCTCAGGGAGAGTAGAGGACCTCGTGGTTCCCTTCCACTACCACGGCAACCTGATCCGACCGATGAACAGCAAGAGGAATTGGGAAATTTCCTTGCAAAAGGTCAGGGAGACCAAGAAGAGATAGACCCTCGATACGCTGTCAATAGGGATTATTATAGATTGACGGACAATTGGGAGGATCCCGACATCGAAATGCCATCCGTGGGAGAAAATTCAGTCTTGGCAGAGGAAGCTGAAGCGCGCAGGACTCGCCTACCCGACAGTAGTGATTCGGACAATGATCAGCGGGTCTACAAGACCCTATTTCGGATAATAATAATATAGTCGCAAGTGAGCAGGAGGCTAACCAGCCCGTTCAGTATCCATTAACAACTCGATTCGCTACATACGAATAACATGATAGATGCGCGGAGCCTAGCGAGCGACTTCGGCATGAACCTAATATACCCAGTTTACCACACGGGAATTGTTTATTTTGGTCATTGATAAAGCTATTTGACCTCAAACCCGATTCGATAGCATTGCGTCAAGAATTATTGGAACACCCAGAGTTGAACGAATGCACTGACCCGAATATGGCATGTATAATTCTCACGTCTGCAACGGAATTCGGAGATCACGACTGCCTATTTGTCTTTACAAGGAAATACAAAGTCAATGCCTGCATACATCGACACACTAGAGAAGGTACCGAATACTATCATATACGAAATCCTGACAGTCAGGACTTTATCCATCTGCATCTGGAAGGAGTGCATTACACCCCCTACATATTGGAGACGAATACACAAACGAAGGACAACACGCTAACACTAAGGAAAGAAGAGACTCTGGGTCTGAAGTATCTGAATCCGAATTTGATATGACCCGAGATAGCGGAAGAAATAACGCACCAAGAAGACGAGTGATGGCCCGATATCTCATGGCTGAGGCTCGCTCACGGCATGAGCGACCACCATGATTCGAAGACTTTGGTCGTTAAACAATAACATCGGCAACGTCGCGATACTCGCAGTACTTTTTCGCATATACATGCCAGGCGTAATACGCAAAATATAACGAACATCCGCGATTACAGAATGTATACGGAAAGATTACGCGACGTGACAAGCGTTCCATAACAGGCTCACGTTCGAAAGGACCGAGAGCTTTGTAGTTCGGACAAGCTTTAAAAATATTTTTACATTTTACGCACAGGAAGTGCAAGTTAACGCGCTGGCGGTAAGATAGACATACAATATTCTCGCAACCGACACGTGAAGAATTTCAAAACCGCACGATAAAACGCCTCCCTCATTGCCATAGGTGCACGTTACACAAAAATATCGGTGTCTGATTTTTATATGCCCTCGAAGGTGTAATACATAGCCTGATGACGAAACGTAAGGGCGCCTAGAAGGCTTAGGTCCTGGAGCAATGACAGTGCCTCATCCTTCGGCCGGAGTCCGTAGCGAATGGGAGAGATCTTCCAGCCGGACTCGTCAGACCCTTTGTATTTGAAGAGCCATTCAAAGCTTTCACTCCAGTCCACATCGGGGTCAGTAGCCCCAGGGATAGTAATAGTAAGCTTCTTGCGTCGACGAGGGGTCAGCAGAATGATTTGAGCCCCTTCTTGACAGAGTTCGACGACGGCTTCCACTATAGTTTTGTACATGGGATCGCGTCGTAATATTTCCGTAATACCGTCACGACCAGAAATCGTTGTATGTACCTCATAAGCCACCTACAACCAAATACCTTCTTTGAGTCGGACTACCTGAATACGCACGGAACATGCAATAGAAAAAAATCACCCTTTAGCGGCGCTTCACGCCAGAAAATTTAGAATGCGAACGGGCCGGACTTCCACTTCGACTGCGCGATAGTCTACGATCCTCGGTGAGAGACGAGCTTGAACGCGCCGCGGTATGAGGCGTCGCGACTACCCGAGGAGGACGTAAAGAACAGATCTCCACATGAGTAACCTAGGCATCGGGCGGAGTCAATGTTGAGCATCCCTTGGACTGATACCGACAGGACGCCGGCTCCGTTCAGGCCAATACTTCTAGCGCATAGTTACGAACGTCAGCCCGGGACCCGTTGCAAACCGGAGATTTCGCGGTCTTCTCGCGGAAAAAAGTACAAATAGAATGCCCCCATATGTACTGATAATTAGGCCAAAAAATCGGCATGAAGCATACCCACACAGGTGGTGGCGAGGTATTAGTGGAACCTCGAGCGTCACGAATGATAGCCCGAGCCCTCGTGGGCGCATCATCACCAGCAACGGCAGCGCGGGTGATGACTGACGCAGCAGCAGGAAAGTCGCCAACGTTGCTGGTACTAGCATCACGAACCAAAGCTAGGGACGACTGAGGATCACCTCGCGAACGTGAGGTGGCTCACATACAGAAACAGTCCAGAAAACCGAGGACCATCTCGCGCGAACGCAAATTATTACCAGTTATATCCCGCCCTAACTCACTAAAGCGTCGATTAGATGGCAAAGAAAGGTTAATGCCATAAAAAGTGGCCAGACGACGCATCCATCCACCCCTACCACGAGTTCGCGATGCGCAACGATACCCTTAGAAGCAAAATACACACGCTCAGTAGGAAGCTAGAGGAAAGCAAGCCAAAAATAGAAAAGGAAATCATTTACTCACATTCCGGGGTGCAACAGAGGGTCCTGAGCTTGACCAGTGATTAGGTTGCAGGGATTGCGAAGGGCCATCAGAAAGAGGAGCCCGCAGTTGTAGACCGCCGTCCAGCCGAAAGGATGCAGCTGGTCGAACTTCGCGGGCCATCACACTCCGACCACTCAACGGCCGTTCGCGACGAGCTGTCTGCAGGCGGACAGGAGAACCTGCTTGCTCGTAGGCACCACCATCATTGCGCCGGAAAGAATTCTTGAAACCAATATGAGGATCATGGGGGTCGAAACGGGAAGTCGTCTGCGGGCGTCTATGTGTCTCCATGCTGGACGGCAAACTATACGCTCTACGAGGCATGACATCTCGAGGGTCGTCGAACACACGTCGGGCGAAGCGAGGCTGCTCGAGACTTGATGCAGCTACGTGTCGACCGGCTGTATCACCCAACCGATTAGAATTGGTACTGCGCTCCTCGCACACCGTAGAATCGATTGTAATGTGATTGCATCTAGTAGAACAAAAAGTGAAAATGAAACAAGGTAGAAGAAATCACGGGTACGCAATAGTTCGAGACAAGTATGTGGTATAACTCGTAGACGGAAGGATGGCTCAATAGCTAGACACTCCGGTTAGCAGTTGGTCGAACTAATGAGCTTCACGATCGCGTGGAGCCCGTTATAAGCAGTACGTAGGGGAAGCGCAAGTGAACGCCTATACCCGCTGCCAGAGTGGAGGCACGCCTTGCCCCAACCCAATCATTGCAGCTAGCAACCGGAGGGATCGATAATGCTGACGAATCACCTCGTGTCACACCTTACCCCGCTATCCTCGTGTCATAAAATAACACGCAACTACAAGATATCAAGTGACCGGAAACCAAGACGCAGAGAGTGCAGCGAAAGTCTTACGGGACCTACAACGCGTGCACGAAATACGAGCATATCTATACTCTCGCCTGGGCTGGCTGCGCGCGTATATAGGGATGCACATGTGCACCACGTACGCATGAAGGAGAGGTACGCTAACGTGTAAGAACTATCGCTCTCTGTTATAAGATATACAACAGAAGACCGTTTGTTGCTCTTCCTCAAATAGTCTACAAGTCCACATATTAGGAGATAATGAAATATGCAACAACCGGAGGCCCACTTTTGCTCCTTTCCCAATGAGTCCCAGCAATCTCGTGCATTAGCTTACTATCCGACAGTATATATATATATATATATATATATATATATATATAATTATATAAAAGTTTTGTGGAACAAAATTCCGTACACACTTATTTGGACAGACATAATAAGTTTAACAGGCATATGTGATTGAATTAGGTTTATTGAGCAACTACGCTCGCATAACTACGTGTACAATAAAGTTACAATAAGTCATTCATATTCGGTCATTGAAGAATTAATGACGTCGGCCCCATCGGCTTCCTGTTCTGCTTGTATGAGGAAGGCTAACTGCTCGATCAAGGAGACGCCAAAGGCACAGGTCGCATTGTGGGCATGCCAATCGTCCCCGGTGTGGAACTGTCGGCAACTTTCTTTCCAGTAGTGACATGGGAAGGGCAGAGATACAGCAACACGTTCCAGTAGAATACATCTGGTGAACCCCCGGCCGCCTCGGCATGTAGGACAGGATATAAGGACATTATCCCCATAACAGCGTCCACATACTGCATGACCATTGTCACATGTCCTGGATGCAGGATAAATGAGTCGAGTGCAGATCCAACATATGAAGAGCTCCTTTATGGCCAGCAAATAAGACACGTGAGTAGAGACGGGGCAGGCTTCCAGCCACTCAATGAAATCGGCCTTTTCCCGGTTAATGGCAGGCGCTGTATTGTCATTTCCGTGCCACGCTAGCGGAAGGGGGCCCGCAAGATTTCCAGCCTCCCCGCCAGCCAGGGTAGATAGTTCTTGTGGAGAAGAATGTATGTAGGCCGCAATCGTCGTTGTGATTCCATCGAGAACACGACAGAAGTCCTGGAAATCCGTGAGACTACCAAAGGGCGCCGAAACGTTGAGGGGACCAAAGCCACCTCCTTCAGGACGAGAATAAAGTGGAGCATCAGGAGCGGAGGAATCAGTCTCCTGTAACGGTAAAATCACGATCCAATCAGCAGTTGTACAAATGGTAATTACGATAGAGTAAGAATGACTAGACATCGCGGGTATTGCGAACATTGTTCACCCGCTAGGTAGGGAGGGTGTCGGCAACCCTGTCCGAGTAAACATTCGACCAGAGGTTATACATGAAAGAAGCACTCCATATAAAAATTCTCCGGCTCAGGGATCAGTTACAGATCGCAAAATCCCAATCGAAATACAAGTAGGTCGCGGAAAACCAGCGAAAGGAAAGAGCACCAGCGAATCTAACAAGCAACTCAACTGCCCCCTAAGGGGAACCAAAAAAAAACCAAGCCAGAGACCGTATCATGTCAGCGGATTAAGAGTAGTATGAAAGGACTAGTACTCACATTTTCGACAGTATTGGTCTCTACGGCAACAGGCTGTCCATGATTTCTGGACCCATGAGGACGGCGAGGCGATCGACGTCGGCGGCCACGAATAGACCGCCCGTTATCCAGTGGTCCGTGTGAAGTTGTTGAAAAATCATCAGGCCCAGTGAAAGACGTTTCTGTTTGGAGACGACTACGGGTCGATGCATTGGATCGACCTCTCAGCTGTTGGCCACCGCGTTGCGATCCCATCCAAGAAAACATTAAATTGTAAAACCACCGAGACACTAAGGGTGGTACTTTCCCGCGTCCGCGACCCCGGCGAGACCTTCGCCCACGACCTCTTGAGCTCTGGGGTCGGCTGGTACGGAAAGGCGGGGAGTCTGACGGAGCTTCCTCGATTTTTGTAGCTGACACCCAAGACCCTGGCACTCCCGTAGGGGCATGAAGATGTGACCTCGTGGAGCGGGATTGGGGCAAAGCGAAAACCGGAGAGTGCATAGGCTCATGCGCAGAAGTGGTCGTAGTAGAAGCAGACATCTACGGATCAGAAAGATTTGGGAAATGAATAGAAGTTTCTTTTTAGCTAACAGCGTAGCGCTATATTGATACTAACCTTCAACGATTCGCAACGATAGCTACGACTGCAAAGAAAACAAAAAAAGTGGCAAGAGACGCTGCGCTTCCGTATTTATGACTAACGGGGTAAGGTGAAGCAGTGTCCCACTACTGTCGAAAATAGGAGTGGTATCTCACTCTTATACCAAATCGCATTCACGTCATGCGGCTTATCCGGAAATAGGAAGCCAATGATTACACATGAGCCACTTCCTAAAAACAACGCCCACTTAAAAAGGGGTAGAGAATGTCAGTAAACGCAAGGAATGCGACACCCGATATCCCTTAGGCCAACCTCTATCGCTATCCGAGCGCGGGGAACTGAACAAAAAATCCCAATCAGCACCTTACTGCATCGCAACCCTTCCGTTATTTCACGTCACCTGTTTTGTATTTGCGATTGCAAATGGTTCAATAAATGTTCGTTTTGGAAAGGTGATAATGAGGGTAAACTCAGATTATCTATGGAGCAGAAATTCAATTTTATTCATCGACATTTCGAGTCGCCGAACGACCCGACCCCTCTTAAGGATATAAATCAAACGCAGAAACTATGCGTGAGCATGGAGTCAATTTTTTTGTTTCTCGCCCGCCGTTTCAGTAGGTTGCCACAAACAGAGGTGCCCGACAGACAAGGCTCTGCTATACATAACATATACAGAAATTTTTGAATACAACAATAATAGCATCAACACAAAAAACATAAGTACTAGACCAGCGTCTTGGAGCAAGTAGAAATGACCTTGGTCCTCGAACGTTCTGTAAATAAGAATATATAATACAGGAACATGTAGCAACATCAGAACGATACAATCATGAAACACTTACTAGCGATAGTATTGTGTATGTCTAAAAGATGACGAGGCAAATCCGTATACGCCCCAGGGCATAATGGACAAGATTCCTTGCGCACCAGGTTGTGGACGGCCTTAAGATGAGCCATTAGGCCTGCCGTTGTAAAGAAGACGCGAGGGAATTCCTGGCAAAAACAGCTCTCCCGTCTTTTGGCCCGCGACTGGAGAGCTTTTGGTTCGGCGCTTGGTCGATTTTTTCTTTTTGATCCTCCTTTCTTGCGACCCTCCGCGTCCTGCTCCTCCTGCCTATGACGTTCTGCGTGTACTTTAAGAGCGGCCTCTGAAGTGAAGGCACTTACACAGTTGCGTTCTGGGAAACTGTGCAAGACTCGACGTCTCATAACCCGGCTATTGGTGGAACCAGGGCATCCACAGCTATGGTGTAGGCGACTAATCAAACCCCAAAGGACACCACCGACGTTCACGGCTTCAGCTAGACCGATTCCTATATTCACTACCTGGTGATATACTGCAGGCCCTACATAGTTGGCGTCGCCAGATTCCTGAACCACAATCTCGTATCTGATGCTATTAGCTTTCAGAAACTCCGGACTGAATAATAACTTCTTATGATGTGCTGGGAAGTTGCAATGAGGTCTGAAGTGAGGATAAACTGAAGGACGCCTTTTGTAAGCCGTTCCAAACTCCGCAGCGAAAAGTTTGTTGACAGCGTCATAATCATGAGGGTGGGTGCAGAGCCATAATTTTGCAGCTTCGTCGGTAAGCCCCGCGTGCATCACATTGATACCATCGAGAAAATTATCCTCAATGTGTAGCGGGAAAAAGGAGCTATCACCACCTAGGAAGAAGGTTGGTTCAGTGATCCCGAACATGCCCCCTAAACCATCTTCGGGTTCGTCAATTAGGAGAGGCATACTAATTAGGTAGGACCTGTTGTAACCGAATGGCTTCGCTACATTCGCTGCGTACACTGGAATAGCCTTGTTGCGTTCATTGGTTATTATTTCTGAAATCATGGAGGAATAAGCAGCCCCTCTGCCACCGTATGTTAGAAAATCGAAATTCCGACTGGGGCCCTGTATAAGGAAGGAACAAATATAATCAGCCAAGTCAGAATAAAAGAGTATATCACGATAAGTGCCACGTGAGGACGATACTAACCGTTAATAGGGATACGAGGCAGTCCACACTGCTGGGTCCCATCAGAAGCCGCTTACCGCATAAGGCATTCTAGGGATGTGACAGCTTTGAAGGGTTGAAGGTAGTATTAACCATCCCATCCTTACCGGTGGAATGAACGAGTTGCTCGCAGAAACTCAGTCTGCAAGGAGCCAATTCGCGCCGGATATCAGCGGAAGACACTGCCGGAATCATGCCTCGGAGCTGAAAGTGTTGTATAGAAATATAGCCCTAATGGTCGATGAAGATATTAAAGGATGTAGATAATAATTAATGAGCACCGTAGAATTACAACCTTACCTTTACCACTCCGTAATTGACGAATTCCATAGAAGGCGAGTGAATAACCTTAGTAGCATCCGCCAGGTTGTCGCCATCAAAGGTTTTCAAAAGCCCACATGGTTCATCGCCGAAGAAGAAGTCTCGTTCCTGGCAGGTAATCCTATTTCCCCTCGTACGGGATTTTCTTGCATGGGATTCGTAATCCTCCCCCACGGGTCCTATAAGTGGATCGCTCACCTCGGGAGGGCCTCCTGAAGAACCCGAAAGAAACGAATTTGGCTCGTATTCATTTACTACAGGAACAAAATGGAAACCCTTGAATGGCTCCATAACTATTTGAGGTACTTCGCTCAGGAAACTTGCAGGTGAAGCAGGGTTACTAGTAGCTGGATCGAAGGCCGAAACCGGAGGACTATTTCTCGGCGGAACATTAGTTGAAGAAGTTGCCGGAGCCTTACTTGGAGTAAGTAAACTCCCCGCGTCCGACTCTCTCTGCTTCCCATCAGTAAGAGCACGCGGGATGGAGGATTCGGACGTCCCATTTGGGACCAATTTCTGGGAAACCATAGCCGCCGTCACAGACTCATCAGTCGAGAAATCTCCAGGAGCCTGGCCGATTGTAAAAATCATTGGAGCTACGGGAATGGACTCAGAGGTGATGCTGGCGGAGTCCGACGTATACCCTAAGTCATCGGGCGAATCCTCAACTGGTGTTTCCGATACGTGCGAGTCGGACATGGGACTCATGGTATCAGCACGACTGATATTTCTGGATACTTCCGTGAGAAACGACCCAAAATCGTCCACCATGGACTCGTCCGAATCATCAGACGAGAACCCATATGTAACTGCGGTAGAGTCACCGGCAGAGCTTCCCGGCAAAGTTGCGCACGCCTGCTGGGGCCTGTACACTATTGGCTCCATGACGGGCTCATTTAAAGAATCCTCGATGGCACACCCTGAACCTTTGACTAGGGATTCTTGCCTCAACAGCGGATCACCTGTTAATCCCGAAAGCCCTCTACATTTATCAGCAACCGATACTATCAGATCAGACGTAGAGAGGGTCGCCAAATTCATGGGCACCTGTGGGAAACAAGTGTAATTAATCGACAGAATTTTCCGTACACACGCACCGAAATAATGGCACTATTAAAGAGCAGCCCGAGCAGATTATCGTCACTCAGACACTTACCACCGATACCTCAAATTCAGTAAGACGCGTTCCAGTGCCGACGGAGTAAGTAATCTGCGTCACTCCAGCGGTATCAAGATCGAAATACATCCGCACTGGGCCACAAGCGTCCGTGTCAGGAGATTGGCCACTTTCTGGGAGCAATCCTTCCACCTCTGCTACAGGAATCTCACCCTCATGTAGGACGCCTTCCGAGAAGATTGGGTCCCTCAAAAAATCCATGACGTAAAGTATTCGTAATCTATAAAGAAAAAAACATTATGGTAATAGAGAGAAGAGATACTTGCTTTACCTACTTTAGAACTATAAGGATCAACAATAAAACCGATTAAATAGCAAGTGCAAACGATAAACGCAAGAGAAAATTTGGCAGAAGACCTTCAAAATCAACCCAAACAAGGCAACGTAGTTGGTTTTCAAAAACGGCTTGGGGCCCAAAATAGTATAGAAACCTCGCTATGGCCTTTTTATTGTTAGTTATTCCACCGAATCTCACCGCATATGTCGAAAATTCTCAGCCACTCTTAATATTTAATTGACCATTTAAAAATGGGGGTAAACTTTATATCAATCCATTTGGACTTTTGCCGATTTAAGTCGTTCGACCGTGTATGATGTTCCTTTTTCATTTACGTTATTTAAAAGGAAGAAGAAATTTTAAGCTCATTATTTTAGTATCTGGAGTTCATTTATCTAGTGAGTCATACGTTAACTTTTACAATTGTATCATATGTATGCATTAGTACAGTGCATCGAATTTTTATGAGTGAGTGAAATGTAATTAACTTATATCTATTACAAACTTTTAATTGATAGTTATCTTATAAAATCATTATATTTATAGAAATCTTCTATATCAAATTCAGAAAAAACAGCTGATTACTGGGAATCGTAAGTGTTCGTCGCCATTCCCCCTAGTAAGCAGTTTTACTCGAGCTAGGCCAAGCGCGTACTATTACACTCGACCGCCTAATATATACAGTCGAGTTCAACAATTTTTAATAGTTTCGATTATAATTTCAAAGTTCAATTACCCAAGCACTGCTTATCCAATATTATCTAATAAACTCCAATTGTCATAACTCAAAATGTGAAAATAAATAATCAATTTCAGTAGTTTTCAATCAATTGCAATACATTCTCAATGAATAATTATTCAATCACTTTTCATATAATATTATTTAATAAATTTCAATATTCCTCCACGCCATAGCAACTAAATAATATTTAATTAAATGCAATGTTGGAGTAAGTAGTTAAATAGCTGGTTAAAATATATGTAGCTCCAATAGTTTTTATAGGATGCTTTAGCGAGCGGGATTTTATTTTAAATTTTTCAAAAGTTTTCAAAAGAAAAGAATAAAATCGTTAATTTGAATTCAATTCAATAATTATAGTTATAATAAACAGTTCAACAAACTTTATAGTTTTATTAGTATCAAGGAAACCTTACTTGATTCAAGAAAATCATTTATTAACTATTCGACTAACGCCACATTGACTCGTTTCAAAAAATCGAAATAAAATAAGATGTTTTCAAGTAATACTAGGTTAATGTCGGAAGCCAAAATAGGTTGTTCAATAAAAACTCAATGATTTCAGTCTAACAAATATATTTTTGATTCAACAAAATAAATTTTGTGACATTTACACTTTGAAAGACGTGCAAATGTAGAGTTCGGAGACTCGATGTACTTTCAATTCGATACTAGGTTTGAATCTCGGGTACGGCGGAGACCTGTGCATACTCGGGGTTTTACTCACGAAAGAGACTTCTCGTCGATAGAACAGTGCCTTACCGTTACTATCTTGGAGTCCTCGCAATCG
>JAWWMK010015357.1:0-21179 GCA_035047105.1 Galeopsomyia nigrocyanea
ATACTATCCCGCGCTACAAACATAATCTCCTCAGCCGTACTCGCACTGTTGCCGCCTAAGGTACATAAATAACTAATTCGGGCGGCAAGACACGCGCACGACGTTTAATCGATCGACCTGGCCGTTGCTGTTGCTGTTTTTTTTTTTTCCTTTTCGACTGCCGCGCGCAATGCAGCTAATACGCTGACAGAGCCGATTGCTTTTCCAAAGCCGCCTCGCGCGCCGTTCAATAAGCTGACTTTTCCCAATGAGATTGCGCCTCTCGCTCTCTCTTTCTCTCTCCGTCCTCCTACTGCAAATCGATTTGTTTCTTTCTCTCTCTCCTCGACGCCAGTGTGCATTCAAATGCAAATCGTCGCGCGCTTTTTGACGCGCGAATTTCCAATCAATCTCTTTACGACGTGGGGGGCACAAAAGTAAAAGAAAAAAAAATTTTTGTTTTCTTCTCCACGTCCGCTAGCTAGGTAATAATTTTTTTTTTACAAGTCTATCGCCACCGCGCTCGCGCGAAAAAACGTAAAATTATAGATGCATATCGACGATCGTAAAACGTATAGTCGTAAAAAAGTCGTTCCCGTTTCTTTTCTCTCTCTCTCTCTCTCTCTTTCTTTCGCAAGCCACCGAGGCGATAAGCTGGTATGTAGTGTACCACCACCTTTGGTACTATATGTATATAATTTGAGGCTTAGCATTTTTGCGGAGCGTTGAGTTTTCGAGGGAGAGAGACAGAGAAAGAGAGAGAGACAGAGAGAGAGAGAGAGAGAGAGAGAGTTGGCAGTGTGTACACCGCAAATACTTGCAGGCTCTGTAGAGGAGGGGTATGTACAGGTTGAAAACCTTAGACATCTGTGGAGTGGTGGTGGTGGTGGTGGTGGGCTCTTGAGAGCTTTAGGCTATACAGTGGCTTTGGCTTGACCGACGAATCCCTAGTGGAATTTACTCGGACGATCTTGACGTTTCTAGTTCAAGTTTTTGGAATGTTCGACTCTCCCTCTACTACCAACCCGCAAGATGTGTATCCTAGTAGCTGAACATCCAGTGACCAATATAACTTTCTTGCTGCTGCTACTGCTACTGTTGCTACGCTATCGTTTATTTACTACAACTTTGTAATAGCTTCGCTCGCGCGGTTCTCCGCACTCAATTACGCTTCAGGTGGTCGTCGCGTCACGCCCGAGATAGACAATCATATTGCTCGCGGCTTCTTTTAATTATTTCCCATTCGTTTACACTCGAGTTGACTTCCCGATATGTATATATAAAAGCGGCCGCGATGCTGCAATTCGTTCTCATCAATTTCCAAAGATACGTCTCGCTTCTAAATATAGAAGCCGAGAGCCATCAATTAACGTCAACTTTTATCAGCCACGCGAGTCGTAGAAGCGGGGCCGTATATAGAGAAGAAGCGTATTTGAATAATTCCAAAGCTATAATATACACGCGGCCGATCGCCGCGGGGAGGAGATTCAGTGGAGTGTGACCTTAATTGCGCGGCCCCATAATTCCCGTTTACGATAAAATCGCGTGTAAATCGCTCTTGAGCCACGTAAACGCCAAGTTTAACCCGAACGTTTTCACTTTCAACTTGCACGTACATATATTGCTGCTGCTGGGTCTGGGAAACTGCACACATCCTCTATACACACTTTGATAAATCGCCGTGTCGAAGTTGCATCTTGTGCCGAGAGGGAAACGGCAAACTTTCAGGGGGGGACAAGCGAAGGTCACCAGTCGTCGTCGAAACTTAGCCTCGCTTCCCTGTTCTTATCTTAACGAGGCGGCATTAAGCCTTCATCTTATACTGCCGCGACCCTCCTCTTCTTTTTTTTGGCGAATATAGGATGTAGCGAGGGGTTCGAATGCGAAGCGAATCGCGAGCGCTTGGATATAAATGGCCCGTCGATCGTTTTCTTTCGATACGGAGAGAGAGAGATCGAAAGTCAGTTATAGTCCCACGAGCTGATTCTTATCTATATATCGCTGAACGTCGATCCGTCGACTCGGAAAAAAAAAATGTCGATTCCCACGCACACACGCGCGCGCCCTTTCAACTCTATTAGCCTGTTTGCCGATATCGCGCGGCCGCCGCATGAAATATATCGCTTGCGATCATTCGCCATGCCTGTATGTATGATAGGGGGAGACAGCGAAAACTTCACGTTTCATCGGCAGTACGTTTTTCTTGCCCCCCCCCCCCCTCTCTCGCGATGCTTATCGGTAACAAATTTCGGACGATCGGGAGATTGATTCTTTTTTCTTCTTCTTCTTATTCTTCTCACTCGTGTGCGCGGGATTGCTATCTAGTAATGACGGAACTCGACAATATATTTTTTTTCGAAGGACTCTTGTACTTTTTTTCTATCCGCTTTGATCGAAAGTGATTTTCCGCGATAAAAATGAGAATATACACGATGATAAAAAAAAATAATGAATGTCGAAAGTTGATAGGCAGCTCGCGAAATTAGCGTGGATTATTCATTGAACAACGTATTATACATATATGGTAATCCCATTCGGGGATTATATAATAGCCGTACGCGTTGTTAATTAAATCGATCAACTTTGATACGCGCAAATTTAGTTTAATATTCAATACGGCGATATTAACAATGCGCAGGTGAATTAGCGCGGCGGCTTTCAAATAGCATGCAATCGTATTCATTCTCTCGATAATACGCGTATACAGTAATGGTTATTAATGTTTTTTTTTTTCATCGGTATTAACGCATACACAATGAAGTACATATTGAACTACCCGAAGTGGTCTCACGACCATCGAGAGTCGAAAATCAAGTAGTACACTGCGGCGCGCGAACGAGTTTAATAAACGCGAACAAAGAGCTCTGCTATAGCGTGCTGCTAACGTTAAGCCATCGAATTGCTAATTGCAAGCGGTCGCTGTTTAGCGAGCACAGCAGTTGCGGGGTTACAAGGTGCAAGGGAGAAAAAAAAAAGAAAGCAAAATGCTCTTTCTCTCTCTCTCGGCATTTATACAATGAGCTGGCGTTGCATACACACGTAAGCGAATATTCGACGAATAAAAGGGGGCGAGCGAGCCTTCATTAACCGTCGAGTGGACAATAGGGGGGGCCAGGTGCTGTAATTTCCTTAATTTTGTTTTAAGCGAACAATGAAGATGGCGCGAAGCTTCTCACGGTCTCTCTTGGTATGCGCGAACGAAAGCCAAGGGAGACAACAACAAAAACAACGAAAAATAAAAAAAAAGGGAACGGACGGACGGAAGCTGAGAGTAGAGGAATAAAAAAAAAAAGCAAAAGAGGAGAAAGAAATGCCGAGAGACAAACGAGGAGAGTCTGATAAGCTCGGGCTATGTATTACGCTGCCGCTGCTATTGCTGCTGTTCCGGCGAACTGGCAAACGAGTGCAATTATCGGCGCGCCGTATATATACCAAGAGAGAGATGCGCACAGCTCTGCGCTTGAAAGAGAGAGAGAGAGAGAGTGGACTTGTTGTGCATTAATCAGGCGCGTCTTTCTTTCCGCTTTGACGTGAGCGCAGCGTTTATTGATTTGTAAAAAAAAGGCTTTTTTCCTTACGAAGCATCCAGCAGTCGATGATGGGAGACTCGATGTACTTGGAATTCTTTCTCTTCATTTTTTCTCTATCTCTTGTCCCTGTAACTGCATTCGATTTTCTCATCCGCGCGCTACGGCACTTCGATTTGCATAGGCAAATTAGTTTCCTTCCTATTTGCAAACGCACCTCGATCGCTTGGCCGATTGTTATAACTTTATTTGCGAACGCACGCTCGATAGAAATTATCCGCTAATAGCTGTACAGTTGAGTTATATCGAACGAAAAGTTTGAGGAAAAGTTCTACGCGGCCTATTTAAATATAACTCGGAAAGTAAACCACTTAATCGAGTTAAATGCAAGCTGATCAAGATCCATTTTCGGATATAGCCGTCGAGTTAAACGTCTTTTACATTTAATTCCAAGGCTAATTGGAAATTTACCCATTTATAACTCGACATTCGTTATCAGAACGATGACGCTGCCGGGCGGAAATTCGTTTTTTTCCGAAACGAAGTTACGGAAATTTTATTTGCGAACGGCAACTGTAGCGCTTTACGCCTCTCTCTCTCTCTCTCTCTCGTATCATTCGCGACAAAAAGGGTGTATCATAACGACGAAGTAAAATCCTCACAACCCCACGGCACTGTTATACTCCGCGTTTAAGTACACATAAAAAAAACATTTCATTGCTCGAGCAGGTGATACACGCTATACTGAAAACGAGATATATCATTTAGTCCGCGAGAGAAAGCAAAAAAAAAAAACTAAGAGAAAATGTCCACTCGAGTTCACTCGAGCACGCGCTGATTAAAAATGTCAATGAAGCGCGCGCGCGAGCTCCCCGCAAGAACGAAACCTCGCCGAATAAATTATAAACGAAGCGCCGCAGTCAAGACGGAACAGAGAGGCAAAGATAAAAAAAAAAAGAAGGAAGAAAGAAAAAAAAAAGAAGATAGGTACTAGAGTAGTCTGTGCAATAGAGAGGGAGAGCTTGGTGGTAGAGTGAGTCGAAAAGTGAAGAGGACTTGCACGCAGCAGCAGAGGGCAGAATGACGAAATAGAAGAGAGACAGCAGCGGCAGCAGAGCGCGTGGCGAGTAATTATGCAGTCGCTCTCTCTCTCTCTCTCTTCTCGCACGCGTAGCTATAGGGCTCTCGACTCATCTCTCGTCAAAGGGCTTTAATCTCGTCCCGTGCGCTCGGAGAGGGAGAGAGAGAGCGACACGACAACCACCGCGCCAACCGTCACCGTCGCCGTCGTCGTCGTCGTGCGAATAATGACGCGCGCGTAACGACCGACGCACCACCACCATGCGATTCTCCCTCTTCGTAAATTTGCATACGTAAAAACGACTCACTGCGCCTTCTATGGATATATACGCGCCAGAGTAGGCTAAATAAAACTCGGATTAGCCAGTCTGACATAAACAAGCGGCCAATTTTGATACGCCATATATTCGAGGGAGCTAATCTCGCGCCTGCCGCTCGTGAGATTTTAATTCTATGTATACACTCGAGTGAAAAAAAATATCACATCCCCTCTACAATCGTGTGGAACTTTGAAGCGTCTATTGTTGTAGGTGCGATCGGCAAGCCGATTAATTTCCGTACTGCGCGCGTTACCGTATAAAACCAAACAAAATCAATGATCCTAAATAAATAAAGAGAGGGCAAGAGAGAGAGAAAAGGTTGCAGGGCCCCGTTGAAAGGCAAAGTTTTGCGTAAAAGAGGGGAATAATTCCGAACAAAAGGTAAAAAAAAGAAGAAAAATCGAAGGTTATTCCAGGTGAAAGACATCGAAAGCGGAGAGCGAGCTGTGCAGTCTCGAGAAAGAAAGAGACCGCAAGGAAAGAGAAAATATCGTGTGCTCGCGGTAGAGAATCAAAGAATTTCCTCCCTCGGTGCAATCATCCACTCTTCTTTTTTTTTTTCCTTCTTCTTCTTGGGGCGGCACACGCGCGCGCGCACGGCTACAATAAGTGCCTCGTGCGGTATCTCCTCGATAATAGCCCAGTCGGCCAGAAAAGAAGAGGAGAGAGAGAGAGAGAGAGAGAGAGAAAAAAAAAGGGGCGCGCTCGCTCGTCGTACAAAGGACGAAGGAACGAAGGAACGAACGAACGAACGAAGAGAGTAAGCTAAGCTGAAAATCGAGAGGCACGCGGCGCGCATACGAGAAAGCTCCTGCATATGTATAAGAAACAAGCGGAAAAGTGCATAAATTTTCCTCGGCTACGAGCGAGAGTCCTTCCTTGCTATATGCATAATGCGACATATGCTGTCTCTGCTTAAGAGGCTTCTTCGGGGCTTACTACTTCGCTGCTGCTAGCCGTCGTCCCCAGCACACGTACACATACATACATTACATACATATTCGTGTGGCAGCGGAAAACGAAGAAATAACGGGCACACACATACACTTACACACACACACATCGAGGATTTTCTACTATCCGCAGCAGCACTGTGTAAAATGATTTAGACTCCGCGAACTACTCCCTTTCTATATATGTATATGTAAGGTAGGTGTACCCAATTTGGGACTACTTTTTCAAACAGCCATAACTTTTTACCGCGAACGAATTTTTCAACATACGTGGCTTCGTTTTAAAGTTGCGAATCTACCCAGCTTTAACATAAGCCGGCGCATGATTTTTTTAATAGTATTTAACTGGAACTATCGCATTTTGAACCAATCCTCCTTCTTTTCCCCATGTAAAGTAAATGGACTCCACCTGAACACAAAACGGCTGCTGTAAAACGAATTTCGTGTACGGGAATGATTTGAACCGATGGAACTTTCATTACTTGACAGTACGCATATAATACCACAGCACCGCACCGTTGTAGCGCGTGTAAATATACGAAATTCGAGGATAGTCCCAAATTGAGTATAGTCCCAAATTGGGTCCACCTACCTTATATATGCGTTCGGCCTTTTCTCACTTTCGCCCATTCCGCGCGACGATGCCGCCGCCGCACCACGTACCTTCTATACCCCTTCTTCTTAGCTTGAAATTTTAACGTCGATGCACTCACGCGAAATTGAAGTATTTGTCTGCGGACTCGTCCCTCTTTCTCTCTCTCTCTTTCACTACCATATATGCTGGCTTCTCCGTGACAATGTGGCACGTGATATATTTTTTTTATTATTCAAAAAAAAAAGAAAAGAAATGGAGCAAGCGAGTACGCGTTATGAATGTTATTTTTGGCGTGGAATTTGCGCGACTTCCATTTCTGTCGATATAAATAACTCGTTCTGCTCGTTATTAATTAAAGCTTTCAACGATAAAGCTGCTTTGTTCACAGAGCTTTCAAATGATTGCGTTTGTTTGTTGGAAAATACCTGAAAAAAGCTTCGATATAACGTTGCTACTTTTATTTGCAAACAATCGATCAAAGCTTTTCACTCGCTCGAGCGTACAGAGATCGATGGAGATTTCATGATCTCGTTGAAGCTTCGAAAAAAAAATCAAGTGCGTATGAATTGCACTCTGCGGGATTAAGCGAAAAAAAAAGCTCTCGCATACACCACAGCTACATGTATGTTATAATATACGTAATAAAGCTGAAAAACTTTATTACGCATTCTTGAAAACGTATATAGAGGATCGCATCTATTCTCTCTCTCTCTCTCTCTCTCTCTCTGTCTCTCTCTCTCTCTCTCTCTCTCTCTCTTGCTCGCAAAGAGAACCGAGTATATAAGTATGATACGTACATCGGCAAAAACACACGCGCGCAGTTATGAATATGCATAGAAACATACAGAGAGAGAGAGAGAGAGAGAGAAGCGTGTGTCGATCTCTCTCTTATATGTATACATATAGAGGGAGGCTTGAAATACCCGGGCGAGCGCGAACCGAGTCGCTCTATACGAGTGTGTGTACGTGATATACTCGAGCGAGTAGCTTGCTACTCGGCCGTGTCTTATATAGTACTCGCCTCCTTATATCCTTGCGCCCCTCAGTCAGCTCTGTACATACATTCCGACGAGAGCTGCGCACTGCTACTACCCTCTTGTGCTTCGCTGAGAGGGGGAAAGCTGCTGCTGCTGCTGCTTGCTTATTATCCGACAACTAGGCTCCTTTCTTTCTCTTTTTCGGCGATAATAAACCTTCGCTCTACCTCTGTGTGTTGATTCTGTTCGACTTCTTATTAGCCGAACTGTATTTTTTTTCCCTCCTTCTATTTACTCACGACGAGATTAATCGCCAACTTTTTTGACTATTCTCTCTCACTTTTTTTTTTTGCTAGCGGCGGTGGTAGCAGCTTGTTTAAAGCCGGAGCAGCAGGTTGGATTTAGGAGTGAGCCCGGGCGAGCGCGCGCGGGCTTCAAAAGGCGCTTCGTTATGCTGCGATCGTGTAAGAGCGAGAGCTTTTTTATCTGACTCTCTATGTATATGTCCGCGCGCGGGTGTGTGTGTGTGTGTGTGTGTGTGTGTGTGTGTGTGTGTGTGTGTGTGTGTGTGTGTACATACCATATACGAGCAGTTTGAAAAATAACAGCCTCTCTCTCGCAAGCTTGAATTTTTGAAAGGGCTTTCCGCTTATTTACAGCTATATATCTACGAATGTTTTTCTGTTGCTGTTGGCTAAATTCGAGAGTAATTAGTCTTTTCAGCTGTGCGTGCGTTCATACAGCAGAAATGTTTTCTATATACCACGCGCGTTTTCCTAATGATTCGTTAGCGCATTCGTAATAGCTTCGAAGTGGTTCTGCGTTAAATGTGATTTGGGTAGGAAATGCTTTATATACGAAAAGATCTCGAAAGCCGATTATACAGCTGTGGTTGTGTTCGTT
Source organism: Galeopsomyia nigrocyanea (assembly GCA_035047105.1). Classification (NCBI taxonomy): domain Eukaryota; kingdom Metazoa; phylum Arthropoda; class Insecta; order Hymenoptera; family Eulophidae; genus Galeopsomyia; species Galeopsomyia nigrocyanea. Next base: position 8,335 of record JAWWMK010015357.1, read on the forward strand.
CGTGCACGACACGTATATAAATAACGTTTCGCGTTCGAAGGGAGAGAGAGGCAAATTTACGCGGAAAATTTTGGCGCGCGCATACTTTATCGCGCGAGCAAAAGCTGCTTAACTAAAACGCAACTCGCTCTTGCGCGCGAGAGAGAGAGAGACCGAGAAAGTATTAAAATTAATGCGTTGTAATTCAGTGCGAGTAAAAGAGCTATGTGGGAACGCTCGGCAATTAGTATCTAAGCGAGCGATAAAAGCATAGCAGCAGCAGCAAAACACAGTCGCGCGAAAGTTCTCAGATTGCCCATGAGATGTTTGCTTGTCATTTATTCGACGAGAGAGGATGATCCTTTCATATACTCGCATCACGTTTCGCCAAAGCTCTTCTTCTCGACGACGACTTTGGGATCGCCTAATCTCCGGTTCTTGCTGTACACATTCACTCAGCTGCTGCTTCTTCTTCTTCTTCTTCTTTTTGCAGCTCGCCCGTTCGCGTCTCTCGTTACCGTTTATTCCCCTCCCGCGTGCCCGGGCTAAGAGACTTTTATGCGCCACCCACGAGAGATAGAGAAAACAATAAAGATCGCCGTTACGAGCTGAAAGCATCCCTTTATGACTGACTCATCCTTTAATACTGCTGCTGCGTGTCGTGTCGTAAATAAGCGCGCATTCCAATAGCGATACGCGATAAAAGACGCAGGCTAACTCACGGCAACTTTCTCCAATCAAGGTCTCGCTGCTCGTCGTTACAGACATATACATTTACGTATCTTTAACGAGCACTGCTACCTGTCCGTTTGATGCCAAAGTATTAGGAGTCGATCTCTCCGTTGAAAAGCTCTGGCGATGCGCGCATCGTCTTACGAAGTACGGTTTCAATTTACCTAAGTGTCCCTCCTCTCTCTCTCTCCCTCTCTCTCTCTCTCTCTCTTGGATCGCTGAGAGTATCGAATGACCACATTGTAGCTTCCGAGTTCAGCTCCTTCTCGCCCCCGCCGCTACACCGCCTCAAAGGACCTAACTATGAATGGTCGAACGAGAGACAAAAAAAAAGGGGGTTTACGAGGAGAATAATAGGACTTCGGATTTCGTTTGTACGGCTGCGATTCTCACGCGAATAAGCCTGGGAGACTTCCGATTGCCATGCGAGAGTACAGAGGGGGAGTATATATATACGCGGCGGTGTCGGGATACAGAAGAATGAACGGACCAAGGAGCAAGGCGCAGGATTATACTGCTTCTTTTTTTTTTGTTCGAACAGGTGGAAATCGACGAGATTCTTTTTTTTTTTTTTTTCAGAGCGTTGTTTCGCCAAACCATCAAAGACAATCGCCTCGTTCTCTTACGAATACATCTATTTCACGTTAATTTGCATGAGGATGCTCGGTACTACGCAGCGTGGTACCCTCTCTCTCTGTAAATGGTATTGTTGCTCACACGCAATGTAATGCAAATTCTACATTTGCAGTTGTGTACATGTATATATAGACACAGTGCTACGCGTCAATTCGCGTTTAGTCTAATGCACCAACAGTCGCGCTGCATAATACACAGCTAACCTGTTTCCAACTGTACTGGACATTCGGTTATCTCTGTGAAATATTACAGTTTTTTTTTTTTCGTTGCGTTTGCTATCTGTCACGCCTGTATGCGATTATCCGATTTACACGAGAAAGTCAACGAAATGGTAATATATCAATGGTGTTTTTCTTTTTTTTTTTTTTTTCGGAGAGTAGGGATTAAACGAGATGACATTTTAACAAATACACAATAAACACGTTAATCATCGGAAATTTAGCAAACAACAAGTGTAATTGAGTAGATCTGCGTGACCTAGTTTTATGAGCGGGAATTATGCTCATTACGCGCGTAGCGAAAAGCTGAGCCTCCAAGCTTTCGCGCAGTTGGTATTATCCAACGTGGCAAATAATAGATAGCGCGCATGTTAATGTTAATCCTCGAAAACAGGCTTAATCCTTCGCGTACAAATGATCTCCAAACAACGTAGCGATTTTGCTCCTTATCCTTTTTTTTCGCAACTGCGGAACATTAATCATCGTTACGTATTATAGAAAAAGCTTTTAACGTTTTTATTGTTGTTGTTGTTGTTATTGTGTGTTTTGCGTATGCACGTGTAGAATTGAATTGGAATGAGATTAAGTCAGGTGTCGCACTTTTTTCCCCCCTCGTCGTCGACGTCGTTCAATCGTAATTCGTTATATCTGATCAGATAAAAATGGGAGTTTAGCCTTTTACACGCGAACGCGCTTGCGGTAATCAGTTTTAGCGCCGAAGTAGGTCGTGTTTGTCACTGCGAATGAACTTATATAATATTTTTTAATCGTGTTCTGGCCTACAAAACTCACAGCGGCATGTAGTTTTACTTTGAATAATGAAACTCATTGCAAACTTTAAAATCGCTGCATTAGAGCATACATCATTATAATAATGCGAATATATATAGTTTTGAATTTTAATAAAGTTTCGTTTCTGCATATATAATTTGAAAGAGAAAAAAAAAACCCTTCTATCCCCCCGAATCACCCAAGAGAATCGAGCCATTGAAAGATCCGCCTACGTATAAAGAAAAGAAAAAAGCAATTCTCATCACATAGTCGATTGTCTCGAACGTCGGTATAAAGCAAACAAATGTATGTGTGTATATCCGCGGTTGCGGGGGAGAGGAGAATCGTCCAGCACAAGAAAGCCCATCGCCGCGGTAGTCAAACAAAGGAAAGCTGCCACAGGCAGCAGCAGTCGCAGCAGCGAGATCACACACGTACACACACATACACAGGGGGTCAGTGGAGCAGGTAGCATGACGGCGTGGCCACTCAGAGCGCATTAACGGTAGCAGCATATACACAGACACACACATATATATATACACCTATAATGTTGTCGTTACACAAGCAAACTGCACATCGATGTATGTATATCTCGTGTGTGTAATGCAATGGGACGAGAGAGCGAGAGAGAACAAGGCGCCTGGAGCAAAGTGGATTTTTAATGCCGACGAGGGGTCGCGCGCGCGCTGAGTATGAAAGGGATACACACATAACTTCGAGGGTGCGATATATACGAGCAGTGCTGACTTGTGCCCGCGCGTGCTATTACTTTGTCGAGCGGCGTTTGCCATTCGCTTCGAATTAACGTCTGCTTCGCTCGCTTCCTCGCGATTATTTCGGGGGGGCGGCTTTTGAATTTGCCGGAGATTACTTTTGGAATGAATAACGAACGCTGAGTAATGCTTTGTGTGCGCGCGTTGGAAGCTCTTCGCTTCTTCTTCTTTTTTTTTTTGTGGCTTTTTTTTTACTTTTTAATACAAAGTCGGGTTTGTAGAATAGCTGCCTCTTAATTTAGAGGATAAATTAAAGATTTTCTCTCTTTAAAAAAATCAGTGAATGGATATTGTGAATCATTCAATGACGTCACGCGATAGGGTAGACATTTTATTGTTTTTCGTTTTCAGTGAAAAGAGGTTGTGTGTTGCACACAGCATAATTTTGAAGCTTAAAAAATGTTAAGGCGCGCTGTAGTGATGAAAAAAAACGATAATCCAAGTAATGTATTTTTGTCCTTTACGTAAGATCGCACTTTAGCTTCAAATGAATAAACAAGCCGCGAAACAATTTTTCATTCACGAGATACTAAATATTTACCATATATAAATGTTTTACCTTTCGGGATGTTCCAGAGATCTTAAAAAATTATGTGGAAATGATAAACCAACGTACCTCAACTCGTCCAACTAGAGCACAGAAACATCTTTATTAATCTCAACGTTTCGGATTGTTTAGTCCAATCCCTCTTCAAGAATAATAAACAACTAACTGTGAAAACACACAAAATCAACAACCGTTTGAACATTGTATTGTTTTTTTTATATTTACCATTACTTCATGAGGCGTACTTATGCTTATCTGTTTTGCATTCAGATAATTTCCTCAATAAATTATATCGACGTGAACGTTTAATTATTTATGTTGCAATTTACACATGCGGAACTTGAACAAATGACGGACGACAACATCGACGTTCAATTGAAGTGCTAATTCGTAAATTGGTTAACTCTATAAAAGTTATTGAAATCTAGCTGAGGTTACAAACAAAAAGAAGATGATTAGCATTTACAAGTAGAAAAAAATTTTATTGACTTATTGAAACTATATGAAATACTCTTCCAATGAATTTTATAAAACTTTACTGAAATATTCTTCAAAAATATTTGAATACATTAGAAGAGGTTTTAAAAATTCTTAGAACTTTTTACGACCCAATCATCGAACTGTTTAGCTAATTTCTTAGACATCTCGGTTTTCCATTGATTAACCTCTCCTGACCTCATAAATTTTGCAACAGTTTTTCCATCTTCCTCGTTTTTAGCATGTGTACTTCCAATGTGCGATTCACGGTTAACTGCTGGATTTTTCTTCATGTTAGCAAAGCTCAAGTGATATTCCAGACGTTTCAATTGCTCATCGTTTAATTTTTTTCCAAGAAAAATTGCAACTTTCTCCATTTCTGACCGAAGATCCTATTGAAACATATTTATTCTAGAAAATTGAGAACAGACATAAATTCAAGAGAAATTTTCAACAATCCATATTTACATTTTTCATGTCTTCAAATTTTGTGCACAAAATATTGATCTTGTCTTTTTTACCCTGATAACCATTTACATGATTCCAGTATGGCCCAAACATAACTGTAATGTCAAAAAGCAAACTTGACGGAAATTGTAGGAAAAATCAAGCATTGCTACGTACCTTTGTCATTCATAAATAACTTGCAAAATTCTTCAAACGTACCATCGAAAAACTTTAAAAAACTACTATAAAAGTGATAAGAAGAGATGCACGTATCCTTTGGATTTCTTGAAACATACACAATTTTACAGTTTTTTTTTTCACCTTCACGCAATTGTAGTGGTAATAGGTGAAAAGGTAGATGAGTCTTGATGAATCTTGGACTGGGCAATTTCGCAATAATTTCAATATACTGTAAATCTTGATCTAGATTATACATCTTCGTTAGTTCCTTGCTTACTATAGTTTCTAACTTTTTCAAATTCCATGAGGGAAGTCTAAGTGATTCAAAAAGAATTTCTTAAGTAAAGATAGCGTATGAATAATTAGGCTCCAATTTGTGCTTTAGTACAATCTGATTTAAGTATTTTTTGTAGAAGAAGTAACTTACTCGAAAAATGGAAATCGTAGATCTATTGAAAGTTGCGCTCTCTTAGAATCCAAATCATTAGCAATAGCCCAGACCATTTCTTGCATCCAAGTAGTGCCTTGAACGAATGTTGATTGAAAACAATATTACATAACTACAGTAAATGTATAGAACTTACCTGATTTAGGAAAAGTACAGACCCAAACATCATCCTCTCGAACTTCAAAGTTTTCTATATAATCAGCGATATGTTCATATTTATCATACACCATGCAATCTTTGTAATTGATAATCTTTCTATTTTCTAGTGCGCTCTTCGATAATATTCCGTTTAATTCCGACTCCATGACTGAATGCTCCGAGGTAAATTAAATATATTACAACGAGGTATCACAAACGTTGGCTAGGTGACGAGTATCCGGTCTGCGCGCGACTGTATTCGACAGCTCCCAAATTCATATAAGGCTATAGTTCTTCATGAGCTATTCTATATAAAGCTATATAGAATCTGGCAGCCATGCAAGATAATGCTAACACATATTCGAACGTAATAAAATGCTACTTTTTTAATCTAATCTATTTTCACGAATTGTGTAAGATGTCTGTTCAAATTTATAAAAGTCTATCGTAAAAGTGAGTATAATAAAGGCCATCACTACTCAAAGTTTTGTAGGTCAGAACACGATTAAAAAAGTAGAACGTGTCACGGGACACGCGGTAGGAACGAAGTTCATTTTGATATTTGATAAATATTAATTATAAATTTTTAACAACTGAGAAAAGTGGTGTTTAAGCCTTATATAAGAAAACTGGTGCAATTTAATTTAATCAATAGTAATATCAATGTTCGTTCAAGAATAATTATAATCAAAAACTAAAAGTTGAGTTAAAATATAATCACACAAAAAAAAACCAATAGTAGATAAAATATAGTAATCATTACGAAAATATCTATGTAATCAAATGCTATAGCTATAAATGAAGAATTGTTAATTTGAAAAGCCTCCTTTTTCCCTTGGGCCCTTCATATGCATAGAAATTTTGATATTTGCAATTTATACACTCAAATGTTTGATTTTGCAAAATACCATACGCTTTCCACAGAACAACTATTTATCATCGAAAGTTTTGAAATCAAAATTATACAATGCTTTTACGCAAGTATGTTTCATATGCTTTTGGCATCGTTTGGTAATATTAAATTATTTTTCAATTTCATATGCGATCATTCAACACAATTCGCGAATGACCTCGTGATTTCGTGCGTCAGTGACTCATTACGCTTCCACTGCATGTGTTTATGCCGCTTGAGCTCTGTGTGTGTGTGTGTGTGTGTGTGTGTGTGTGTGTGTGTGTGTGTGTGTGAGAGAGGGAGAGGCGATAAGCAGCGAGACTGAATGTGACATGCTCTCTTACGCATAACGCGCTTTATTTAACGAATTCCATTCGATTTCCATTACTCTTTTCATTTTTTCACGGCTTCCTCTTCGCTAACCCCCGAGAAGGAACTTCGTTCCAAAACTTCGTTCCAAAAATTTGTATTTCTCTGTTGAATCAGGTTTATTAACAAATGTTACCATACATATCTCTATACATATAATATATTATGTATATATGATTTGACTATAAGTAATACTTCATTTACTCTTTTTTGTAGATTGAGTTTTGACTTTCGATTTATTAGACTTCACAACTTCAGCCTTTTTAACTGCATCCGACTGATTAATTTTATCTGGTTTTTTTTTCAATTGACGAGTCTTCGTCGTTGATCTAATCTTCTTATCAGTCTTCTTTACTTTTTGTTTCGTTGAAGGTTTTCCTTTCTTAACTTGTATTTTCACAACTGAAAAATTGTTTGGAGTCAAAGCATAATGAACACATGGAGGTTCCGTCCAACACTTTGTGCAAGATAGATAATTTAAAAATAATTTGTTCTCGGTTTTTTTATTCCAAATTAGCTGATGGATTTACTTTGAATTGGGTGCTGCTTGCAAGTCTGCAGTTAAAAGTTTTTCCGCACGTTGAATATCATCTTCCGTGATTAAATACATTCTCACTTTTGTATCCGCTGAAGCGTTAACGGTATCAATCATAACTTGAGTTGAAACGATATCTTTTCCAAAAGTCACACAGACTTTTTAAAGTTACGCCGGTTCCATCAGCACAACTTTTACCGTGGTCGGATGTAGTGAAATTCCAAGTTGCACTTTCCAGTTGAAGCATTTCACATTGTCGTGTGAATAAATAAAAATTGGTTTTATTTTTGTACTGGGTAGATGGTCCATCATTCTGGAAATGTATAGTTTTGACGCAAGGTACTGTAGTTTTTACTAATTTTAAGATTGGCTCTAAATGTGCCCAAATGGCAGCAGGGTCATGACGAAGACACTCCAACGTTGTACAAAATGAGATACATTTTGTTTTTTTACCATCAGTATTTTTATAAAATAACGCACCAATATGAAGTGAAATTTGTTTTTTAGAAGCAACAAAGTAGGTACTTTGAATTTCTGAAGAACATTTACCGTAGTAATTTTGTGAAAAATCCATTACAATGACTGCTTCATTTTTATCTAAATTTTGTTGTATGTAACTTATTGATTTCTACTGATGTCCCGTATCGTGAAACCATGTAAACATGCGATTTGTGGAAATCACACGACAATCTTGCATGTTATATTATTCCAGTTTTAATCAATATACTGACTATTAATTCATGATTTTTTTTTATTTTGATTTCAAATTTGACGTACACACACACACACACATACACACACACACACACACACACACACACACACACACACATATATATATATATATATATATATATATATATATATATATTCATTCGCAACTGCTTTTAAATACGATATATGATGTGAAAACGAAAAAAAAATTAAGTCTCAGTTTATAAGAATTTTAAATGTCTACAATCTTAATAAAATAACTCGATTATATTTTAATTATATTTTAGTGAAATGCCGCTCTGTTATTATATTGTAAAAGCATGAAAACATTAAAATTTGATCACAATGACGATTATTGACATTTTGTATAGAATTGTCATGTGCTTTCAGCAAAACTGAAATTTCGATGGGAATCACGTTTTTTAACCTTGGCTTTGAAGTTGTCTAATTCAACAACTATCGCGAGCACACCAATCAGATAAATGCCTCTTTCAGAATTCCAATTGTGAGAAGAACACTATTCAAAATATTGTATTTTGGGCACAGCGCTCCGTCAATGTGCTTAAGTGTACAAAATGTTTAAAATTCTATTTTTTTACGGACAATGATTCATCGGGGTGTAATTTTCTTTCTAGAGAAAGCACATCTATGGGTTGGAGTCTCCAGCTTTAAGAACATAGAATGAACATATTCTATGGATTAATAATCATAAAACTTACGCGGCGCAGTGTAGAAAAGCATAAGAGTTTCAAAAAATATGAGAGTGGACGCATGAGTTTTCGTCACTTGATAAGTCATCAATGCTCGTGGAGAGATTAGACAACATCCAATAACCATACTACAAGTACTCGTTGTTCGTTGAGAACACAATATAACTTCATGGTTGTATACGTAGAATTACATTTAAAAAGCTATATTTAATGGAGTTTGCTTTCGGACGCTGTATATTAAAAGTTTTGCGGATTTACCCGTATATGCCATCTCACCGAACTAATTAATTGTAAATAACATTTTTCTCGCTTCCTGATTCGTATAATAACGCAATAATTTTAACTTTGAGTGTATAAGACAATTGAAATAATTAGCGTACACGTGTGTGCAGAAAAAAAAAATTCCGTGCACTTGATAGCCAGCTGTCGGCGAAGAATTAGAAATCTGAGAGTCAATAACAAATTTTTTGCGTTCGCCATTTTAATAACGCGTGTATCGCATACGTCGAAAGGGTTTGACAGGTAGAGCGGATGAAAAAATTTTAATTTGAATCGGGCTGAGCTGATGAAAGAAACGCGATTCACGCAGCTTTTCGTGGTATATAATAATAAACGCATATAGCTCGTGTCTGATTTGTTATCCCAGCGAGAAATTTTCGCGTTACCATGGTTATGGATTTATCAGACAACAGAGCAGCAGCTGTGGCAACCAACGGGAATTTATCAAGCAAACACAGCAACGCGCTTTTTTAGCCGAAAAAAGAGTATAAATAAGTGCATACGCGTGAGAGCGGAGAGGTGCGGGTGGCTACTTAGTGGCGCGTGAAGGATGAAAAAAAAAAAGCGTTGAAAAAACAGAAGGGGAATAATGAATAACAAATACGGTGTTGCAGCAGCAGCAGCAGTAGCAGCGAGGGTGCGAGAAGAGAGAAAGAGAAGCAGCGAGTGTGAAGCTTCGAGATATACACATGCATCAAAAGCGCGCGTGAGAGACAGACGCTCGTTGGTTAATGGAATATAGACCTTCGCGCGACAGATGTGTGCGTTACGTCGAGTAAAAAAAAAAAAAAAAAATTAGCGGCTAATCCTCTCGCTCTCTCAGTTGGGAGATTAGGGTTTGAAAAGTCAGTAGTCGTCTTCTCGTTTCGGGTGGCGCGTGCACAAGGTTTCTCTTTATTAGCCCCGCAGCTCTCTACTGCTATACTCGTAACGAATCGGCGCGTGGCGGCGAGCTGTGAAATTGCGCGGCCGTCCGTGTACCGATTCGATTTCGCGCACGCCAAAAAGGGGTAAAATGCCAACGCGGGGTTCTCTCTCTCTCTCGTTAGAAATGTGCGTGTATGTATGTGTGTGTATGTGTGTGTCTACGCGTGTGTGTCGCGTGTTTATTTTTATCGTACTTTTTTTTTTGTACCTCGACTGCAAGCACTGCGCGTCGGCGATAAGGTTCCGTTCTAAACGCTTGTGACTAACGAGCTGTAAAGACGGCTATATTTCGAAGAAATGGAGGGAAAATTGATAAATCGATACGACTGTATATCTGCACCGTCGCGGAGGGTGTGTGTGTGTGTGTGTGTGTGTGTGTGTGGAGAAATCGTTTTTCTAACGCCATGCACTACCTACTCGCTGCACGGGAGAAGTCGTTTTTAGAACTTGAGAGAAAAATGGCAATGAGATTTTGAGTATATAGTCTGGTATTTATTTTTAGATATACGTGAAAAAGCTTTCACTATGAACGTGTTTCTAATTGAAATTTTTTCTTTTTTTTGTTACAGGTAAGTTCCTTTCTTGCACTGTTCCTGCTCGTAAGTTCAACTCTGCAAAGAGAAAATAGAAATTGATGTAGCATTAATTAAAATTGCTTTCCCTAATACAGTCGCTGCGCATGACACGCCACTGACTCATTTTAACCTGCAGCAAATTAAAAATTCAAACCATACACTCTCGGATATTACAAGAGCGAGGAGTGAGAGAGAGAGAGAAAATTTGTTTGAAAGAAACCTCAGCAAAAACTAGTTGATTAAACTAAAGTTTGAGAAATATTCAATGGGTGCTGAGCAGGACCGAAGGCATAACTTCGGTGAAAGCAGTTAATTGAAAAAGCTCTTCAGCGCGCCGCCCTGCGCGGCTAGACGCGGGGCTCGAATCTTCGCGTGCTTTTAGATTTAAAATAAAATCAAGCCTTCTTTCATTTTTTTTTTGCTGCTTCTTCTTCTTCGAGTTAATTAAGGTGCATCTTATCAGTTGCATCGAATTTTTTTTTCTCCCTCAAGATTATCCATATACAGGTAAATCCGTAACAAACCACGCGATAAAGCCAAGCGCGCAGAGGGGAAAAAAGAGATAGAGAACTGTAATCCTTGTGGAATACGCTTAACTCGAAATTGTCGGATTCGAGTCTGAGTTGTTGTGTACTACACGCGAATGAACTTTCATTGAATAAAGCTTGTTTTCGCGCGGAGAATTCAATTGCATCGGGGTTATTACATTTCAAACGAGTCGGTTAAGAATCGTGTAATAAAAAAAGGAAAAATCACGTTCGCTTACAACAAGAGTAAAGTATTTCGCCACGGGCGACACGAAAATGCACAAATTGAATGAACTCTCGTCGTCGTCGTCGTCGTCGTGATGGTTTCCGCGGAAGCATAGTTTGCATGAAAATTTAGCGCTCACGATCAGCCATGCCAGCGCGGTACTACTTCATAAACATTCGCGGGGACGAATTGCATTACAGAGCTTGCGCTTATGATAAACTGGCTGCTCTCTCACTCTCTCTCCCACCCTCTCTCTCTCTCTCTCTCTCGGAGCAGAAGTTTGATGCGAAATTAAAACGGCGCAAGCTCGGTCTCCCTTTTTTTCTGCAAGAGCGCCTCTTGCATTAAGTTGATATCTCATTTTAATAAAATAATGACATTTCATTCAATGAGCGCGAGAGCCAAGGGCACACTTTTATCGTTGTCGCCATCGTCCTCGTCGTCGGCAAATTAGCAATGAATATTCATGCTCCAAGCGATATTAGCGGCTTTTAATTACACTCTCGCCGCTCGCTGCTGCTGCTGCTGCTGCTATTCAACTCTGTGGGAACAAATAATGCTCGGCACTCGATTTTTATGTAAAATATTACGAGGACAGCAGCTTTCATGTCACTCCCCCTCTAATGGATGCTAATTGCCTTTTTTTTTTTTTGTTAACAATGAGTTTCACGTTGACACGCGACTATGGCTGGCTGATGCTGCAGCTTGCACTTTTCTAAAGCCGCGAAGCATGCGTCGTCCGACCACCGCGCCGGGCTTGAATGTATAGTATGTATCTGCGCCCCGCGCGCTTATCACGTATTCGTGGCGCGTTTTATCGCCCTGGTCACGCGCTAATCCTCCGCTTCATTTACCCGCGAGAGGAGATGCGTGCCGTGCTTTTTATTTGTCCTCTCGGTTTTTTTTCTTGTTAATTGCCTGTTTAGATAACGACGCTATATTATTTGCTGTTCTTTTCTTCGACAAATCTTTACACTTTTAAAGTAGCTTTTCTTCAAAAGTGGAAAATATTTATTTTGTAAACCTACGTTTCCGAGGTGTATCTGTTATTTGTTATTTTTTTGATATCTAGAGTACCTCGCGAATTTTTCGTCGCAATACACTGACAACAACCAGCAACACCCGAGGGGGCGGAGGCGGCGCGACAGTATTTCGCAACGCACAGTGGTTGTTGAGGCTTGGCGTGGGTTGGTTTTGTCGAGAATTTTCCACGCACGATACGTCTAGAATTTAAAATGTGAGAAGCAGCGCCGACAGAGCCATAACAATGCCATATATAGCGTATATATACATATATATCCTCGACGAAGATGACTACGACGACGACAGCAATCTCCGCGTAAAATTGAAAAAAGCTACGCGTGGCCTAGTAACGCGTAATCCGTATCCACTCACGCGTGATATTCCGCAGTACAGCCAGCAGAAGCATGAAAAAAGAAAAACAACAAAAACAAAAAAAAAGGGGAAAAAAATCATACAGCTGTATATACGAGAATAGCCAGACGCGTGCGCGCGCGTTTCAATATTTTTCGAAAAGACAAAAACCGCAGCTACCGCGCGTGGTGTGCTTTTCAATTACTCGGGCGCGCGGTGCATCATACACGAGAAAACTAAAAGAGTTGCAATAATACGTCAGCTAACGTACCTACATACTATCACACACACATATGAGCAATTCCACAAAAAAACTGCCATAATTCGGCATCGTTTGTCCGAATTTTCATATTAGGGGCACGCACTAA
>JAWWMK010015378.1:0-16571 GCA_035047105.1 Galeopsomyia nigrocyanea
TAGTTTGTTATTAATATCGGAAAAATGCTGAAAAAAGTAGTTCCTGCGGACTTTTCTAATGTTCACGAGTATTTTCTATCACTATATACCTTAAATAAGAAGAGGAAACAGGTCCGGAAGTCCTAGCGGCGAAAAAAAAAATTCAATTCTGGTCCTCAGAAAATAGGTATTGTTTTCTGGATTTCGTCATATATATATATATATATATATATATATATATAGGTTTTGGCTCGAGTTAATGGGAGGGCAATGATTAGACGCGCTCGAGGCTTTAGTAATGAATGGGTATATATAGTAATTAGTTGTTGCGGCGCGGTGGTGGTGGTGGTGGTGGTGTTGCTGCAATGGCGCTACACTATATATTAGACGGGAGCTTTTCCTCGTGACGAGCATTAGCATTGCGGCCATTGATCGCGATACTGTCGAACATGGAGCTTTAGATTAATTCATGCGCCATAGTATTGAAGCTTGCAACGTAAGGAATACGCACGCGTTGCAATGGTGCAATTCGATCTGATTAATTGATATGGATTCTGATGGGGGTAGATTCAGTCGAGGAGGAATTGAAAATCGGAAGTTTTCTATTCGGTAAAAAAAAGATGTTGGATGTGATACGAGTAAATACATAGCACACAAGGGGATGGATTCTTCCTGTAAGAGTCGAGCTAAAGCTATCACCAGTATACAAAAGCCTATTTCCTCCCGGTCTCTCTTTGTCCAAAGCTATTTCGATTCTCGAAACGACGCACAATTTAAAGTAGCAAGGAAAACGTAAAGTACATTCGCATCGCAGTCGAGTTGCAATGTATGTTGGCTCGACTAATCTCTTACTATCCGTTGGACGAACGAAAAAAAAAGAGGAAACTGTTTACGAAGCACTCAAGAGCAAGTTTGTCCATCGAATAGCGCGCGCGAGACCTTTAAAAAGATCGTTCGGATGTGTGTGTGCCCGCGCGTGTATGTATGTACAGTAGCCCACTCATCGGGCCAAGAGGTATAGAACATTTCCATCGAATTCACCGATGACCCCGATGTCCGTTTCCCTCTCTCTCGAGCCTCCCTCTCTCTCCCGATATAATCGGCTTAGAGCACAGCGCAGCCTGACGGACTTGATCCTGAGAGCCCTCCTCCCCCCCCTCCTCCTCTCGGAAACTCGCTAAGCCCCGTGTGCTGTGACCCTCCGATATCTCTCTGTGCTCATGCATACAGTAGCTGCGGCCCCTGAGACATGCGATAGCCCAATGCTTGTGTCTGTATGTGTGAGTTTGCGCTTGTACTCTCCTATAGTATGTATACTATATGACGGGTTTGAAAAATTCAAACGATGATTTTGCAGAAAAACCAACTCCCTCGCGGTGCAGCGCGTGGCTAATGAGAGTTTAGGTGTGGCTGAATTTATGGCCTGTGTTTGCTAGCGACACACTGCTGCTGCTGCTGCTGCTAGAGTAGCCGAATAAACACCTCGTCCATCAGCCATACACCACCTACCGCGCGCACTACGCACACACACCTCATATGTTTTGCCCGGGCAAATTGTCAGACTTGCCTGTGTGTGTGTGGGTATGCATGTTGGATGATGACTTTGCTCGAGGGCATCACTGATGTACACATATATATGTACCTGCGGGGTTTTGGTTTATTGGTGTCGTTGTTGCTGTTGTTGTTGTTGTTTGCGTGTGTGCGAATTTTTGTTTTGCGTTAGTGATTTTCGAGGTCGCTATTTCGAATTGTGTATGTGTGTAAACGGGGCGGGTTTCTCGAAACAATGCTAATTATGATTTATAGCTTTGGATTATACAATTGCGGGCATGTGAATATTGAGATGGTGTATGTAGTTAAATATACAGTTGTTGGTCTTGGTGGCGGTCAATTTATAGAAATGACCGATTCTTCAGCGAGAATGCTTGTTACGTTTTCACTAATCATTACATGAAGCAAGCCTCGAAGCAAGCAGTACAATTCGCATTCTAAGTTTTCAAATTATTTCTTTTTATCTTGTCAATCAGAACTCTTGTCTTGTTGCCAGAAAAAAAAATTATAGATTATCCATCTGATGGCAGAAAATATATAAGAACTTTTCCACAAGCTACAGTTTGACAGAACCTTACTGATTAATTGAGTTCAGTAACTTTTATCCAACATCGCAGTACATCGCCATCAATAATATTTCGTCCAACAGTCTATACAGGTATACAAACGACAGAAATACAAAACTCGTATCCCCATCAATATCAATAAGCATCGTCATTGCGAGAGAAAAAAGTGCTACCTTTCTCTCTAATCAACAACAACAACAACAACAACAAAAAAAAGCTTTCGCCCGCAGGCCAACATCCTGAAGTAGTGGGCTCGCAAGAATGAGAAAAAGAGAATTGAGAGGCTCTCTCTTTCCCTTCTTCCCCCGCACTTTTTTTTATTTAATTAGCGAGAAATGCGCGCGCGTATCTCCCTCAAAGACTACGTCAATTCCTTCTTCCGTGTGCGGTAGTGGTCTCTGCTCTCTTTCCCGCGTTCTTTTTTTTTTCTCTCTCTCTCTCGCCCTCTCTCCTCCTCCTCCTCTTTCGCGCTTGACTAAGTTTAATCAACGTAATTGACGCTTGCGCGCGAGTCGCTGATTCGTTTATATTCGCGCGCTTATTTGCCTTTCGATTGGCGGTACTCTCTGTGTCTGTGTCTGTCTCTGTTCTGCAAACAGTCGCGTTAATCATGGGAATTATTAATCAAAAGATACTATACTTTTGCCTCGACTTTCAGCGCTGTGAAATTACAGAGCGCTCGCGCGCGCTGCCCTCATTACAATATTCAAAATAGTTGCGAGAAAACAATGTCGAGTTTTGTGCTCGCGGGGAAAATATAAGCGCGCAGCAAGACAAGTCGAGCTTGCAACATTTTCTTTCGCGAGTTTTGCATTTTAATCGAAAGTGTCTGACGAGCTTTCATTGCTGCAGAGTAGCGCACAGCCCCGGCATTCATTGACACAATTGGCTTTCTTTTTTTCTCTTATTATTATTTTTTTTGCGAACGAGAGTTGTTAATTAAAAAAATTTTGCAATTTGCCGGTCAATCGACGAGCTTTGCGCCGACGGCTATAATCTTGTTAAACAGGCAAAATTGGCCGCGAATACCGAGCGTGTAATGTGCATGTAATCCGCCGATGCCATCTCGGCCAATCCCGATGAGCATTCGTCGCTTAAGCCTCTCGCGGAGCCTCTATTAGCTGCTGCTGCCGCTGCTGCAGCGGAGAAATTCGAGCGATGCGTGGCGTACAATCAAGCCCCACCAGATCCTATACTACTACGACGAGACGCTGAGGGTTGGTGTTGGTGGCGGCTTCTCTAACGACCACTAATGGCAAGGAGACCTTATTTCTTTTCGCGCGCTATCTCGCTAATAGCTGGTTATACGCTCTCAACGAACCGCTGTTATGAGGTGTTTATACGTGCAAAACATTCGCAATTAATTAAGCGATGATATTAAATTTATTTTCACATAAGTAGAAGTATAGAGTGTGTTTGTATCAGAGAAAGCCATTTAATTAAATTCGAAGAGGCTTTCAAATAAATAACCAGCGGCGCTCTTGGCTGCGAAGAATCTTCTCTTTATTTAGCTGCAGTCGCGGCGCGTCATTCAATTTTCATATATAAAGCTCCCATCACGCACACACGGCTCGAGCAAACAGAGCCACGCAATTAAGCCTGATAATCGTGGCGCGGTTTCTCTGTCTCTTCCCACATACACACACACACACACACACACACACACACACACACACACACACACACACACACACAGAGACATACACACAGCGCCCGGAAGAAAAATATTTATTCAAGTACGCAATCGAGCTCATTTTCCACGTGCGCCATAGCGGCAGATGGTGCGTGAAGTAGGCAGAGAGAGAAAGAAAGAAAAGCAAGATCTCCGTTCCTTCCCCTACCCCTCGAGTGCAAATACGGGCCTTGCAAAAGTCTCGTCCGGAACTGCAATAAAAAACTTATTACCGTCGGAGGAGAGAGAGAGAGACTTCTTTTTCCTGCTTTCGCGCATCACAAACGCGCAGTAAATATTTGACTGGCCTTTAGACCGTTTATGAGCTTGCGACGTACTTCTTCATTTCAGAATTTTTCTTCTTTTTTTTTCCTTTCGTTTTGTCTCTCGAGCTATTTTTACAACGCGACGTCTTTGAACTTTTCTACCTCGTTACGTTTGTTGTTGATGCTTGGCGCGATAACGATCGTGTTTTTTTTTTTTAATTATAGGGACGCAGCCGTTGGTTATCGGGAAATAAGACAATGATCGCTGATACAAAGCGCTTTGTTTCTCTTCTGTCGTTAATTAATCGCCCTTTCGAGAGCTTATTATTCGTCGCAGACGACGACCAAGCGATATTGTTTGATCGAAAGGAATTGCCGCTTCATTGGATACTCGCGCAATAATACGATTCACTTTACGCGAATTGGCTTTCTTTTTTCGCTGTAAAAAAAAGAAGACCGCCGAGATATTGCTATCTTTAGAATGTAAGATTTTTATTTACGTAATGCATGCCTCGAGATACTTTCACCTGTAACAACGGCGTAAGGGAAAGTATTATAAAAATGTACCTTCTTTGACGGCCGCTAAGAAAGTCGATATTTTTAAAAAGTCCATTTCTGAATAATGAGGTGACCCGACGATCCCTCGACACCTAAAAATATACACGCACACACAATATGGCGAAAGAAAAAAGTCCCTCCCCTTCTATCAATATTGAAAAGTAGCATGCACAAGGGAAAAATCGCACTCTCGAAACATTGGAGCGCGACCCATGGGAGAAAAAAGTGCGTCGCGCGCGTCACTCCCCGGTTCGTCCGACAAGTACCTCATCCGCGCATTCAAACAGGCAGAGAGGCCACTCATTCACCATTCACCCTCCCTATCTCTCTCTCTCTCTTTCTCTTTTTCTGTATTTTTTTTTCGTATTCCCTTGTGATGCCAGTGCGTCGACGTCGTCGTCCATCGTAATTATGCAATCGCGCGAGCGTCAATCCCGCGTAATGATCCGCAGGCCGAATGAGACAGAGAGAGAAAATAAAAGACTACAAGAGAAAGAGAGAGAGAGAGACACGCACTCGTGCCGAACAATCGTGATTCGCGAATCGAAGATATCGACGTAGCGCCGACAGGGTTTCCCATTGTTCCGTATTGTCTCTTGTCGTCGTAGTCGTTGGAGTATCGGCAATCATTGTTTGTGCCGCGCGGATGCATTGTTTTAATAAATGCCGGCTGGCTCGGCTTGTTACTCCCCCACCCCCGTCTTATCGCTGCATTCTTTTTTTTTGTCGCTTGTGTATCGAGAGTGTTCAGCTCTGACGGATCGATTGTCGGGTTGCGAAATTACCGAAGCTGAACGTTGACCGCGCCGCCCCTCACGACTACTACGAGTACGTGACCGAGAATGAGGATTGAGGACTATACTACTAAGATACGAACTGCGAGGAACTGACTGGCACCTCACACTCTCGCTCTCTCCGGCGAATACCTCGATCTTTCGCTCTGTATTGACTCGAATAAGGGAAGTTAGACTGATTGCATTAAAACGACCAGTCAGACCCGTGCTAATTGAATTAACCCCATGAAATATGCACGATATCTCGCGCGAGCAACCACCACGACGTTTATTGTTCTCGCGAAGGCGTCGTGTTATATTGATTTGCCCTGTGTGTTCTATTTTCGCTCGTTAGACTTCAGACCTCGAGTTTCACGATGAGAATCCCATCGGGATTATTTTGCCAGATATTAGCTGTTGGTTGGATTTTGAAAGAATTTCTCTAGTTATCCAGTTGTCAAGAAGTTGTTGTAATTGAAATTCGAAATACGATTGAAATGGAAATTCTTCATCAATATTAAAAAATCGTCAACAACATGTTTGTTACTTGAAATTTTTTTAATGCAGTCGATTATTATAAAGTAGTTTTAGTTTTACAAAAAAATCGTTAAATGTAGTTATCATATACATGCATTACAGTCCATACATATCGGCACATCAAACATATATTACTTTCAAATAAATGTTTCTTTCGATCCACCTGTCGGATTAATGGCAAACTTCAATTATTTTGTCTAAACATTTTTGCAGATTGACATAATTTTTTATTCGCTAAATTCCGTATAAGCAATCGAACTCTCCTTTATTGTAATCATTATACAAGATCTTATCATAAAATTTCACACACAAGTAATTTTCCAAAAAAAATACGTACCTACATAACAACAACATTGCGTTGCACGCAGACATCGACGTCGACTCTTTAATGTCCACTTTTTAAATACCCTTTATATTCTTTCATAATTACAGCCTAATGCCCCTCTCTCGCCAAAAAAAAATGGGAGGGGGGGAGTGGAGAGTCCACTCGAAAATTCGCAGGTATTTGCTCAGCTCTCGAGAAGCTCACTAATGCGCCGAAAAAAAAGAAGAATCATAGAAGAGCCTTTGGCTCGCTCTTGCATTTCTAAGAGAAAAATCCACACAGTGCACATGAGTGAAATTTGTGCTGAAAAGTCCTCGAAAACGATCGAACCGGGTAGTAGGTCCTATCTCTCTCCCTCGCGCTAACACAAAGTCACGGAGATACAAACAAGCAAACACAGACAGACATACGGTTTGTCGGGGGATGATCTCTCTCGGCGGTAATTGGGATTCTATTTCTCGTCGAAAGCGGAGCCTGCGCTCTCTCTCTCTCTCTCTCTCGACTATACATACACGTAGCTTGGCTTCTACCGGCGTGATTGATAGTGGAGCTCGCTCGCTCGCACATGCACATACACAGCAACAGAATCTGCAACCCTCTGTAGAGAAGAGAAGGACCCAGTAGCAGCAGCAGCAGCGGCGGCGTTCTCGAGTGTCTTGTCAATATGTATAGTGTCATCGATGTCTCTCGAATGGACGGCGCGCGGTGGCGCAGACGTTAAATTATTCACCACGATGTTTCTCTCTTTCTCTCCTCTTTTTTTTCCCTATATATACAGGATCGATCATCGCGCTACATATATATACCTATAGTCTGCAAAACGATCATGCGAATGCTTGCGCGGATTGCTGCGTGCATTTTTCAGAGCGTTTTTGAAGAGCGCGCACTTTAGCGCCATCAAGAGAGAGAGAGAGAGAGAGAGCGAGTGTAGTACGTGGAAAATGTATGTCGGCTCGAATTTGATTGATGCATCCGCTCGGATTATACTTAGTCGTGGAGCGTGATTGAAGTTGTTTTTTATTTTTCAGTTTCAGCTTAACGCGGCTCCCATGTGTGTATACATATATTTTTTTTCGATAATGGAACGAACTCGCGCGTATGAAGTTCAATACTGCTAACTGTTAATTTTGCGTATAACGACAATAGCTGTATGGGATGCATATACACGCAGGCAGTATAAGCACGCGTAATTATAAAAGGCAGATAATTGGCGAACAGTTATTGCGTTCGTAAAATTCTCGCAATTTTGCCGCTCTCTCTCTCTCTCTCTCTCTCTCTCTCTCTCTCTCTCTCTCTCTGCCAGCAGCAGCAGCTACAACGAGCCGCGGATAACCCATAGGATTTTCATTTGAACGAACGGGTATAGTAGTGGAAAAGCAAATTCCAGCGGACGTTTGAAAGATAGAAAGCAGGCTGAAAGAATTCAACAAAGCTTTTTCGCGAGAGGAAGAGAAAAAGTACATAAATATCAGGAACGCGCGCAGCGAGAAGCGCCAGAAGAAATTCTCTTCAAAGCGTATACACTACCACTAGGATCCAATCGACGATCCCGAAACTTTGCTCGCGCGCAGACAGAGAGACGGACGAGAGAGTGTGTGTCTGTGTGTATATATATATATATGTACATGTACATAGACTGTCGTCCTTTATCTCTTTTCAAAGCGACAGTGAGAGAGAGAGAGAGAGAGAGAAAGAGACGCAGCGACGTTTTCCAAAGGCACTGCAATTAATAATGTCGCAATGAATGTCGGAAATGTTCTTTCAATCTCGCATTGCAAACAGAGAAATGCCGCTTCTCCTCTTCCCCTCACGACCGTCTGTATATATACTGCTATATACGTATACCTTACTTGCAGGTCCGAGGCGCTAATTATATGCGAGCGCGTGCAGTCTGCCAACGCTAACGAACTTCAAATAAAAATCTGCGAGGATGCGCGTTATTCTGATGCGAGTTTTCCTTTTTTTTTGCAATTATCCTTGCGATAAATTAATGCACGCCGTGATTACTTCAAGAGTTGCGGTTTAGTTGTTCATTAAGGACGTAGTTATTCATTCGCTTGTACCTGTTATTTAATAAATTGAAGTTATTAAATTATATTAGTTATGCGACAGAAACGCACGAACATTTCGATTAGTTGAAAATGCAGAGTATTTCAGAGTAACACATTATCGAGGAATGTGCCAGCATTATTGGGAGAATAGTCTCTCGAAATGAAGAAAGAAAAAGAAAGAAATTCAAACAATACTATCTTACAGAAATAAGATAATTCGCATTTCATAAAAAGAATATGACTGTGTGTCCTCTTCAATTTAAATAGCAGCATCAACAATGGACCCTCTCCGGTGAATAATGAGCTGCACGCGCTCTCGCGTTCAAAGCATCCACGTGATCCCCAGCTATGAAGCTACAATTAAAAAGTGAGAAGGGTTTGAAGAGAGAGAGAGAGAGAGAGAAAGAGAAAAGAACGGACGTACAAAAATCAAGCCATCCCCTCACTGCCTCCTTTAAAATTACGCTAATGAGTGCAATTTAAAGGCTTCATTTAGCGTGCGAAATCTCTCATTCGCGCGCATTGTTAATTGCTAGTGCGGCTAAAGCGAAGCGAGCAGTCGCGCTATCAGTTGTAAATCGTCATTACGCGGCTTCTTCTTCTTCTTCTTTTTTCCCCCCGTTCAAATAGAGAGGCGCTCTATCGCGATCATGCCTCCTCCGCGACGAAAGCAAAAGGTTCGCTTTAGTACCGCATCACCCTCGCGTGAAGTCGGCGAAACGAAAACGAATGGCCGCGCGCGACTGACTCTCTGTACTGGAAATGGCGCTTTAGCTTGGTTTTAGGGACATCGTAAAATTTTAATGCCTCAGCCATGCCTCTGCGATGGAGCGTTTTTTTTTCTCTTCTTTTCTTCCCTTCTTTCTGTCTGGCTGAGTATTTGAAGTGCATTCGGAATTCGTTGGTTGGTCATTTCCGGTGGTCATATTTATGTTTTAAAATACGTTTATTTATTTTTTTATTTTTTTTTACGGTCATGTTATTCTATGATTTTATAGTTCGAAAAATAAACCCTGCGTGGTATATTAGCATTGATTGTAAATCCACTAGCACAATACTATTGTTCGTAATAATGCAATAAATTGTTTTCTTTGACAAAACGAGTAGTCAGACGTCATTGGAATCGGATGTAGCAAAAATCACAAAAATTTATTTCCTCATTAGTAAACACGACCGCAGCTGACATAAATCTCAATTCCGAAATAAAAGAAAATCCCACAAATCACGCGAAATTACATCAAGGAGCGTACAGAAAAAAAAGCGATTGTCGATCAGTATGCCAAACCCGTGACACTCTTAAAATCTCAAGCTAATTACGGGCTAATATTGCCTGGCGTACAGGATGAAAAAAAAGCAACCATTCTGAAATATTTCGAAGGTGAAGGGGGGCAAAAGCAGCGCGAGGCATTGCCGAGATTGGCCTCTCCCAAATAACCGCAAGCCCATCATTTCAATTAAAGCTCAGCCCGGCATGCTTGCGACGTGTCTGGGCCCTTAATAAGGTCACGCTCGCTCGGTCTATGGGCTCCCCCCCCCCCCCTCTCCCTCCAAGCTTCTCTTAGGCGGCGACGTTGCCGATAATAGGCGAACGCTCGGGTAATTAGAAATTATTGGCCCAGCCGCACGTACAAACTCTCCCGTATATACCTCGAACGTCTTGGAATCGAAAGCCGCTTTTCACAGCGATATATAATTGCTTGAAAAATCGCGCGAGCTCCATTATATCTTCACGTATACGTGCAGTATAGTGTTGCGGCGGCGGCGGCGGCGGGAGGACGACGACGATTGATCGACGATGCTGCTGCTGCTGCTCTGCCCTCATTTACGCGGTGTCATTTATTTGCGGTGCTTTCTCTCCGCCGGTTCGTATATATGTATGAAAGCCAGCGACGTGTATATTTGATAGTGACTTTGTGTGGGTACGATCGATATATATATATATATATGCGACGCTTTTAATTTTTTTTTTCGTTTAATGGATTTTAAGCGCGACGCGCGCTCGCGGGTTTATTGAATTTCACTGCGGTTTATATTTGTAAACCGTTCTTTGCATTCGCCGGTAAATTGAGCTTTTCCTGTACGAGAGTATTTGCCCAGGGAAACAGAGCTTTTAATAAAAATTGGATTTTCAGTAATAACGTGAAAAAAAATATTGTACAGTTTTTTTTTTTTGCATCTCTCTAAAAAAAATTTCACTTCGGGCACTATAAACTTGAATGAGATTTTTTTTTTTCGAAATCAAAGAGAATTTTTAAACTCTAAGTTTTAAGCTCTGATTAAAAAAAATATATACGCATAAGAGACGAAGACCTTTTGCACGTGAAGCACTGAGAAAGATAATAGGCTATCAACATTTCACGTACCGTCAAAATAACAACACTCGAGGCAGTAGAGAGTTTCCTCCCCCTCTGCTTCATTTTCTTCTTTTTTTCTAAAATTCGTTCTCTTGCCGTGACAGTATATGCCTGTATATATAGAACCACTCACAGGAGAGAGAGAGAGAGAGAGAGAGAGAGAGAGAGAGAGAGAGAGAGAGAGAGAGAGAGAGAGAAGAGCGTTGACTCGTCGCTTCTGCAATTCCATTTCACGCGCGCGGGCGTAAACTGAAAATCTTCGCGAGAGGAGCAAAAAAAACACATACATACTACACATAGAGCGCGAAAAAAAATGAAAAATGTATCGCGAGAGGCTTTATCACGGGAGCCGATAGAAGCCTTGATTTACCGCGTCGATGGCGGCGCTTCGAGTCATCGATTTTATATTTCAATGAAGTTCTTTAATAGTCGCCGCGCGCCTTTATTTGATTAAACGTCGTGCACGTGCTTTGAGGCTTTACGGGAAACCGATCTTTTTTTTTTTTTGTCATTTTATTTATCGTCGTATGTGGCAACGCTATCGATCACGTTTCGCTTTATCGGAGGCTTAAATTTAATGAAACCCCACGCATTGCCTCCCCACGTCAAAATTCATTATGTCGATGGGGCTTTAGCGACAACGTAATTTTATAAATGCTTCATTAGTTGATGCAACTTCCAATGAATCGCACGCTTTAAAATATTCAATCAAGCTTTATAATGATTATTATAGAGAAAGATCGAATGAAAAGATTTTCGCGTTGAATACCAAAAGCTGGCCCAATTAATCACAGAGTGTGTAGCGCTTTTGAGCTTCAATAGAATTTCAATATAACACACATTCGTATTCCAACTGGAGCGTATTGATACACGCATTCGTATAGAATTTTGCTTTGAGAATTCAATTAATTGCCGCAGTGCTATCATCAAAAAACAAAAAAAAACTACACTCAAAAAAAAATATTGCTCTCCTACGGCAATACTTCGTTTCGTATCCATTCAACCGACTCTCGATAAATATCATTAGTAGCATCTCTATCAATTCACACACACACACACACATATGCATGCAAAATCTGTCAAAGCTGAAATTTTTTGTTTT
This sequence comes from Galeopsomyia nigrocyanea, assembly GCA_035047105.1. Lineage (NCBI taxonomy): Eukaryota > Metazoa > Arthropoda > Insecta > Hymenoptera > Eulophidae > Galeopsomyia > Galeopsomyia nigrocyanea. The sequence goes on from JAWWMK010015378.1 coordinate 11,735, forward strand.
TTTTTGTCAATTCACATCGAACCCTCATCCTTTTTAATCAAAAGTTATATCAACAGTAGAGCGAGAGGCAGAAAAAAAAGGGATCGATCCGTTACGGGCTCAGCACAAAGGAACGCGCCGAGTGTATCAGTAAATATTTTTGTGCCATGTGCTCGCGTATGAAGGGGCTCGCGGCGTGTGCATTGTTTTTGCGCGGCCATTGTCGCAGGCGCGCAGCACACTGTCAAAGGCGTCCCTCTTTCGAATTCCAATACGTTTCACAATTCGACATGTTTTTTTTTCCTCCATACGCCTTTCCCATACTCTACCAGCGCATTATTCGATACACATGTCTACTACGCGAAATTATTATTTTTTTGTTCGATCCTTATTGCCAGATAAAAATATGAAGAAAGGAAAAAAAACGAGGGTGTTTACACGCGAAGTAACGGAAGTTGGGTACAGAGAGAAATAAAAAAGAAAAGGGGAGAACTGTCGAAAAGTCCAAGCGCGTGGAAAAGTTGCGCGCAAAGTCCGTACACAGCATCGGACTTTGCAGTAGCGCAGCGGCGGCACATACCTACACACGTAGCATTTCCGCTGGTGCACTTTTAGGAGAGCTGGAAATGAACTTTCTCCGACTTGCTCCCTGTGCGTAATCGTGTTCCGTCCAATCGACTTTTCCACCTCTCTCTGTCTCTATATATGTACGTTTGCAGAGTGTGCAGAGAGTTCGCTGCACTTCTATTCTTGTATCGAAGGGAGGAGTGTAGTGCGCGCGCTGTATTCAAATCTTGTTTTGGAGATTCGCGAGGAGGAAAGATTCGATAGCAGTGAGCTTGCTAGAATGAAGTTTCAGATACTTTACTTGGCTTTCTTTTTCTCGGATATAAATATATACTATTTTAGCTATTGTAACCCTATGAATATTGTTCGATAATTCAATGTATCTACTTTTTGAGTTTCAACTGGTTATCACGAGTATTGATAAATAAATTCATGAAAAATAAATCATTTTATTTATTGATATGACTTAAATATGCTGAAACATCGCTCGGTAATATCAATAATAACGATCCCATCGTTTTAAATCACTGCGTAAAGATAATCTCCCGCCAAATTATTTTGCACTCGCTCTGCCTAACCGTAAAGCGTGACTCGCTCCCTCGCTTCAATCCGCGGACAAAACTTTTCCGATAAAAGATACAGACGATACATTACATAGCATTCGCGCAAAGAGCCTTGCTGCTGCATCTCGTCGGCTCGTCTCGGAATATCTCCAACGACAGGAGAGAGAGGAAAGAGCGAACGAGTAGTAAACGGCGCATAAATCACTGCCGCATAAAGCGCGTCCCTCAAAGTACCGCAACTCTCAGCGGCGCGCATCTGTTTTCCTCTCTCTCTCCCTCTCTCTTTCCCCCTTTTTTTCTTCTTCTTCTTCTTCTTCTGCTTCTTCGTTCTCTACGCCGCAGCTCGATACATATCGATTCGCGACAATGCGGCGAAACTTGCTGTGCTTTCCTGGCCATTTGCATGAGAGTTACGAAAAAATTTTCGCTGACGCGCGCGAACTTTTTGATAAAAATGCAAAACTCGCGCGTCGCGCGCACGTAGAAAGAAACTAGGAGGTGGAGATGGTGGAGGACACGAGCAAAGGAACGTGCGTCGAATCGGCTCGACTAAACGAGTTATATTCGGCCTAAGCTACGGCTGCCTCGTGTTTTCTCGCTACGTGCATCTCCTCCTCCTCTTCCACCACCCTCCTGCGACGATTTCTTCTTTCGGCTGCTTGGAATATGGAATGCAAGCAACGACGACGACTACGAAAAAGCAAAAAACACGAAGGAGGGAAGGTGGGGAGGGAAGGAGTTTGGCCTGGCACGCGCGCACCTGAGGCCTAATTTATCGTTCATTTTTGCCGAGTTGCTGCTGACTTTATTTCGTGAATCGCTTGCCGAATTTTGCTACTTTTCTCCTGTCGCATTTCTCGAATATAACTGTGATTTATTTTCAGATGATCCGACTTTTATGATTGAAAATATTAATTATAAATTTAAGATTCCTTTGGAAACCAATCTTCTAAAGGATTCAGTTGCCAAAAGAAAGGTTAGAGATTTCACATATATTTTAACAGATTCTATATTCACTGCTAGTTTTTACTGTTACGTCTTTTATCGCCTTAAAAATTCAAACTATACTTCTGCGACAAAGACCAGGACGGTGCCGCCTAGCGATCACTTAATGAAGCTTATCGACAATTCACAAGCGTTAAAAAATTATTTGAATGTAATACACATCAATGAAAATAAATTCAATTCACTGTCTATCGCAGTCAAAACTAAATGGACCAACGGTCGTATTCGCAGATAAGCCGCGGCATATTTTTGCACAAAGCCAAGAAATCACATAACCTCATAACCCGTAATAACTCAGAGCTTACTTGGCTTGCAAGTCGCGTAGAGTGAGAGAAAAATCAAGGTCCAGCCTGAGCAGCACCGCGATATTTTCACTTGTAGTGTACGCCTCTGCCGTAGGGCTCAAAGGCTCAAGCGAGCGCGACATAGCTTGCGATACAATTTACCATCGGCGCTACTGTCCGTGAGGTGAAATCACGATTTACTCTAAGGAGGGGAGAAGGGAGGGAGGGGCTCGTCAAATCGGATTTTAAGGTGCTGCCAGCTAAATAATTCATGCGACAACGGCAATCGATACATTCGACTCACGTCTTCGTCGTCGTCGTCGTCGTCGTCAGCGTTTTTCCGCGCCGATAATGACCCGTAGTTGAATTTCTTTTTCTCGTTTGTTGTTGCAGCATGGCAGCCACGAAGGATTCATGGGCAGCAGGGACCAGTGTTCGTGATGGAGCCGCCGAGCACGCTCGTCTTCTCCAACACCACGGGCTCACAACTCAGCTGCTCGGCTCACGGCAGTCCAACGCCTCACGTCACCTGGATTGCTAGTCCTGATCAGAGACCCGTTAACGCGGTCCCTGGACTGAGGTGAGCATTTTATCTCGTTTTTACTTATCTTTAGATTTGATTTTTCGTTATTTTTTAATTTTTATTTTATTTATGTTTTTTTAGGGTGAATACTTACAGAATTATTTTTATTTGGTTTCCGGATTAAATTGCAGAGTTTTGTTTGACGTAAGGTTAATTTTTTTGTTTATTTACTGTCTTATTATTTTGTTTTTTCTACACTTTAACGAAATCTTATATATACATCACACATGATTTTATTTTAATTTATTAAGTTGTTTTGTTTTATAAAATATGATGTCAGTAATAGGTTTTAATGTAAAAAAACTCGCGTATTCGTACGACATCCTTTAACCGAAAATTGAAAAGCAAAGGAAAAAAGTTCCTGCGGGTCGAGCAACCAAAGTAGTTGTGTTGATTTTGTCCATCTTTTTATGCATCAAAGACAAACACAAAGCCGCGCGCATGGCCAGAAAAAGCGGCAAACTTTTGGATATACGCGAAAAAGGCGAGATTCGAGCGATTAAGCTGCTAATCTCCATTGTAAATAAGCAAATCCGTGCGCGCGATAACTTTTCTGAAATGTTAATCCGGAGCCGAGCGCAAGTGAAATCCGCGGATGGTTGAAGCATCTTGCAAAGGAATATCTTCCCTTCGGGGGAGTGGGGAGAAACTTTTAAAAGTCATCTCTCTCTCTCTCTTCCACTCCTTTCCTCTTGCGCAAGCTCGCGCGCGAATATCTCACTCTATTTTCCGGGCTCTCAGGCATTCTACTCGATTTAAAATAGATGAACGTCGTTCGAAGATTTAACGCCGCATAGCACCAAGGCCTAAGAAGCAATTTCTCTCTCTCTCTCGCACTTTTTTTCCAATTTCGAATTCCCGGCGAAAAAGCTCTCTCTCTCTCTTTCTCTGTCCAAGCTTAGTATTCCAGATGAGTCTTGCGATGGAGAGAGTTTACGTTTTCCGGATCGAGAGAATCTTCGCGTTTCGATTAACCGAGGGAAATGGCCTCAGCCGCAGGTGCGGCCCACCGAACTTCCGACCCTCTGAGATATCTCGATTCAGCTGCTGCTGCTGCTGCTGCTGCTGGCCTCCATTTATCAGATTCCGCGAGCGAAGTCTCTCTCTCTCTCTCGCTCGCTCGCTCTCTTTTAGCCATTGCTGCTGCTTTTCTCTAGCGCAGCAACGTTCCAAATGAAATTTCTGATTCAGCGAGACGACGACGACGACGACGACGACGCCGAGGAGGAAGAGGAGCTGAAGGAGGAAGAGAGACGGACGACGACAAGCGGACCCTTGAGTGCAGCTGCGAGAAGGTGCAGACGAGTTTTCGCGATTTTTCCACTTGCCAACACTTTTCCCTCTCTCTTCTTCACTCTCGGTTTATTGCGGTTTTTAAAGGAATGACCTCGCACTTGCTTTTATTTTCGTTCAATTTCATTCGTAAATTGCAACCGTTGGCCAAATCCCCTCTCGCCGAGTGCTTTTTATTTCAATGAATGTTTTTTACGTTTCATCCGATGTAGTCGTCCTCGTCGACGACGCAAGGAAGCTTTACGAAAAATTACTTACGAGTTTATAAATAAAATATTCTTCGCTTTTTATTCGTGCAGATACAAAAATATAGATATTTTTAAAACTCATTATATACGCGTTCAAAAAATCGCATTAACTCGCACCTCAGTCCTAAAAACATCATCAAGCTCTTCATGCACAAACGAAATTCGACATCAAACCGCGCATTCCGTGGGGGGCTTGAGAAATCGTAAGCAACAGTCGGGGCATTCAGAATCATTCGGCGGGAAACTGAAGCGCTCGCGCGTCGTTTGATTTCCACGGAAGCGGAGAGTTTTAAGGGGGGGGGGGGGGGGGGGGGG